>CATNWG010000026.1:0-106852 GCA_951329385.1 Polia nebulosa | reverse complement strand
CCTTCCAGGAGAGCTTTTTTTACCTAGTTTTTTGCATATTAATTATAATGCAGGTTAGCTCCTGCTATCCCGACTATAAAAAATTGACCATCGCAGCTTTATGTTAGAAACTGGTTTTTTGGCCCACTGTGCAAAATTTTTGTTTCGTTGAAATTTTTATTCCAGTTCATTTAGTTAACCCGCGCGGAGACGCATCTTTTGACACCCCGACACGTGAGCCTAGCTCTCACGAAACGTCAAAAAATTGCTTTTTTTTTACGTTTCGAAAGAGCTTGCTAACCTAACCTAACCTAACTAACCTAACCTAACCTAACCAAACCATCGATATTTCTGCCTCCAGGAGAGCTTTTTTTACCTAGTTTTTTGCATATTAATTATAATGCAGGTTAGCTCCTGCTATCCCGACTATAAAAATTGACCATCGCAGCTTTATGTTAGAAAACTGGTTTTTGGCCCACTGTGCAAAATTTTTGTTTCGTTGAAATTTTTTATTCCAGTTCATTTAGTTAACCCGCGCGGGAGACGCATCTTTTGACACCCCTACACGTGAGCCTAGCTCTCACGAAACGTCAAAAAATTGCTTTTTTTTTACGTTTCGAAAGAGCTTGCTAACCTAACCTAACCTAACTAACCTAACCTAACCTAACCAAACATCGATATTTCTGCCTCCAGGAGAGCTTTTTTTACCTAGTTTTTTGCATATTAATTATAATGCAGGTTAGCTCCTGCTATCCCGACTATAAAAAATTGACCATCGCAGCTTTATGTTAGAAACTGGTTTTTGGCCCACTGTGCAAAATTTTTGTTTCGTTGAAATTTTTATTCCAGTTCATTTAGTTAACCCGCGCGGAGACGCATCTTTTGACACCCCACACGTGAGCCTAGCTCTCACAAAACGTCAAAAAATTGCTTTTTTTTACGTTTCGAAAGAGCTTGCTAAC
This sequence comes from Polia nebulosa, assembly GCA_951329385.1. Classification (NCBI taxonomy): domain Eukaryota; kingdom Metazoa; phylum Arthropoda; class Insecta; order Lepidoptera; family Noctuidae; genus Polia; species Polia nebulosa. Next base: position 105,911 of record CATNWG010000026.1, on the reverse strand, counting down.
CTAACCTAACCTAACTAACCTAACCTAACCTAACCAAACCATCGATATTTCTGCCTCCAGGAGAGCTTTTTTTACCTAGTTTTTTGCATATTATTTATAATGCAGGTTAGCTCCTGCTATCCCCGACTATAAAAATTTGACCATCGCAGCTTTATGTTAGAAACTGGTTTTTGGCCCACTGTGCAAAATTTTTTGTTTCGTTGAAATTTTTATTCCAGTTCAATTTAGTTAACCCCGCACGGAGACGCATCTTTTGACACCCCACACGTGAGCCTAGCTCTCACGAAACGTCAAAAAATTGCTTTTTTTTTACGTTTCGAAAGAGTTTTGCTAACCTAACCTAACCCTAACTAACCTAACCTAACCTAACCAAACCATCGATATTTCTGCCTCCAGGAGAGCTTTTTTTACCTAGTTTTTTTGCATATTAATTATAATGCACGGTTAGCTCCAGCCTGCTATCCCGACTATAAAAATTGACCATCGCAGCTTTATGTTAGAAACTGGTTTTTGGCCCACTGTGCAAAATTTTTGTTTCGTTGAAATTTTGTATTCCAGTTCATTTAGTTTAACCCGCGCGGAGACGCATCTTTTGACACCCCACACGTGAGCCTAGCTCTCACGAAACGTCAAAAAAATTGCTTTTATTTTACGTTACGAAAGAGCTTGCTAACCTAACCTAACCTAACTAACCTAACCTAACCTAACCAAACCATCGATATTTTCTGCCTCCAGGAGAGCTTTTTTTACCTAGTTTTTTGCATATTAATTATAATGCAGGTTAGCTCCTGCTATCCCGACTATAAAAATTGACCATCGCAGCTTTATGTTAGAAACTGGTTTTTGGCCCACTGTACAAAATTTTTGTTTCGTTGAAATTTTTATTCCAGTTCATTTAGTTAACCCGCGCGGAGACGCAATCTTTTGACACCCCACACGTGAGCCTAGCTCTCACGAAACGTCAAAAAATTGCTTTTTTTTTACGTTCGAAAGAGCTTGCTAACCCTAACCTAACCTAACTAACCCTAACCTAACCTAACCAAACCATCGATATATCTGCCTCCAGGAGAGCTTTTTTTACCTAGTTTTTTGCATATTAATTATAATGCAGGTTAGCTCCTGCTATCCCACTATAAAAATGACCATCGCAGCTTTATGTTAGAAACTGGTTTTTGGCCCACTGTGCAAAATTTTTGTTTCGTTGAAATTTTTATTCCAGTTCATTTAGTTAACCCGCGCGGAGACGCATCTTTGACACCCCACACGTGAGCCTAGCTCTCACGAAAACGTCAAAAATTGCTTTTTTTTTTACGTTTCGAAAGAGCTTGCTAACCTAACCATAACCTAACTAACCTAACCTAACCTAACCAAACCATCGATAATTTCTGCCTCCAGGAGAGCTTTTTTTACCTAGTTTTTTGCATATTAATTATAATGCAGGTTAGCTCCTGCTATCCCGACTATAAAAATTGACCATCGCAGCTTTATGTTAGAAACTGGTTTTTGGCCCCACTGTGCAAAATTTTTGTTTCGTTGAAATTTTTTATTCCAGTTCATTTAGTTAACCCGCGCGGAGACGCATCTTTTGACACCCCACACGTGAGCCTAGCTCTCACGAAACGTCAAAAAATTGCTTTTTTTTACGTTTCGAAAGAGCTTGCTAACCTAACCTAACCTAACTAACCTAACCTAACCTAACCAAACCATCGATATTTCTGCCTCCAGAAGAGCTTTTTTTACCTAGTTTTTTGCATATTAATTATAATGCAGGTTAGCTCCTGCTATCCCACTATAAAAATTGACCATCGCAGCTTTATGTTAGAAACTGGTTTTTGGCCCACTGTGCAAAATTTTTGTTTCGTTGAAATTTTTATTCCAGTTCATTTAGTTAACCCGCGCGGAGACGCATCTTTTGACACCCCACACGTGAGCCTAGCTCTCACGAAACGTCAAAAAATTGCTTTTTTTTTACGTTTCGAAAGAGCTTGCTAACTAACCTAACCTAACTAACCTACTACCTAAACCTAACCAAACATCGATATTTCTGCCTCCAGGAGAGCTTTTTTTACCTAGTTTTTTGCATATTAATTATAATGCAGGTTAGCTCCTGCTATCCCGACTATAAAAATTGACCATCGCAGCTTTATGTTAGAAACTGGTTTTTGGCCCACTGTGCAAATTTTTTGTTTCGTTGAAATTTTTATTCCAGTTCATTTAGTTAACCCGCGCGGAGACGCATCACTTTTGACACCCAACACGTGAGCCTAGCTCTCACGAAACGTCAAAAAAATTGCTTTTTTTTTACGTTTCGAAAGAGCTTGCTAACCTAACCTAACCTAACTAACCTAACCTCACCTAACCTACCAACCAAACCATCGATATTTCTGCCTCAGGAGAGCTTTTTTTACTAGTTTTTTGCATATTAATTATAATGCAGGTTAGCTCCTGCTATCCCGACTATAAAAATTGACCAATCGCAGCTTTATGTTAGAAACTGGTTTTTTGGCCCACTGTGCAAAATTTTTGTTTCGTTGAAATTTTTTATTCCAATTCATTCAGTTAACCCGCGCGGGAGACGCATATTTTGACACCCCACACGTTAGCCTAGCTCTCAGGAAACGTCAAAAAATTGCTTTTTTTTTACGTTTCGAAAGAGCTTGCTAACCTAACCTAACCTAACTAACCTAACCTAACCTAACCAAACCATCGATATTTCTGCCTCCAGGAGAGTTTTTTTTACCTAGTTTTTTGCATATTAATTATAATGCAGGTTAGCTCCTGCTATCCCGACTATAAAAATTGACCATCGCAGCTTTATGTTAGAAACTGGTTTTTTGGCCACTGTGCAAATTTTTGTTTCGTTGAAATTTTTATTCCAGTTCATTTAGTTAAACCCGCGCGGAGACGCATCTTTTGACACCCACACACGTGAGCCTAGCTCTCACGAAACGTCACAAAAAATTGCTTTTTTTTTTACGTTTCGAAAGAGCTTGCTAACCTAACCTAACCTAACTAACCTAACCTAACCTAACCAAACCATCGATATTTCTGCCTCCAGGAGAGCTTTTTTACCTAGTTTTTTGCATATTAATTATAATGCAGGTTAGCTCCTGCTATCCCGACTATAAAAATTGACCATCGCAGCTTTATGTTAGAAACTGGTTTTTGGCCCACTGTGCAAAATTTTTGTTTCGTTGAAATTTTTATTCCAGTTCATTTAGTTAACCCGCGCGGAGACGCATCTTTTGACACGCCCACACGTGAGCCTAGCTCTCACGAAACGTCAAAAAATTGCTTTTTTTTTACGTTTCGAAAGAGCTTGCTAACCTAACCTAACTAACTAACCCTAACCTAACCTAACCAAAACCATCGATATTTCTGCCTCCAGGAGAGCTTTTTTTACCTAGTTTTTTGCATATTAATTGATAATGCAGGTTAGCTCCTGCTATCCCGACTATAAAAAATTGACCATCTGCAGCTTTATGTTAGAAACTGGTTTTTGGCCCACTGTGCAAAATTTTTGTTTCGTTGAAATTTTTATTCCAGTTCATTTAGTTAACCCGCGGAGACGCATCTTTTGACACCCCACACGTGAGCCTAGCTCTCACGAAACGTCAAAAAATTGCTTTTTTTTACGTTTCGAAAGAGCTTGCTAACCTAACCTACACCTAACTAACCTAACCAAACCATCGATATTTCTGCCTCCAGGAGAGCTTTTTTTACCTAGTTTTTTGCATATTAATTATAATGCAGGTTAGCTCCTGCTATCCCGACTATAAAAATTGACCATCGCAGCTTTATGTTAGAAACTGGTTTTTGGCCCACTGTGCAAAATTTTGTTTCGTTGAAATTTTTATTCCAGTTCATTTAGTTAACCGCGCGGAGACGCATCTTTTGACACCCCTACACGTGAGCCTAGCTCTCACGAAACGTCAAAAAATTGCTTTTTTTTTACGTTTCAAAAGAGCTTGCTAACCTAACCTAACCTAACCTAACCTAACCTAAACCTAACCAAACCATCGATATTTCTGCCTCCAGGAGAGCTTTTTTTTACTAGTTTTTTGCATATTAATTAATAATGCAGGTTAGCTCCTGCTATCCCGACTATAAAAATTGACCATCGCAGCTTTATGTTAGAAAACTGGTTTTTGGCCCACTGTGCAAAATTTTTGTTTCGTTGAAATTTTTATTCCAGTTCATTTAGTTAACTCGCGCGGAGACGCATCTTTTGACACCCCACACGTGAGCCTAGCTCTCACGAAACGTCAAAAAATTTGCTTTTTTTTTTACGTTTCGAAAGAGTTTGCTAACCTAACCTAACCTAACTAACCTAACCTAACCTAACCAAACCATCGATATTTCTGCCTCCAGGAGAGCTTTTTTTTCCTAGTTTTTTGCATATTAATTATAATGCAGGTTAGCTCCTGCTATCCCGACTATAAAAATTGACCATCGCAGCTTTATGTTAGAAACTGGTTTTTGGCCCACTGTGCAAAATTTTTGTTCGTTGAAATTTTTATTCCAGTTCATTTAGTTAACCCGCGCGGAGACGCATCTTTTGACACCCCACACGTGAGCCTAGCTCTCACGAAACGTCAAAAAATTGCTTTTTTTTTTCGTTTCGAAAGAGCTTGCTAACCTAACCTAACCTAACTAACCTAACCTAACCTAACCAACCAACCATCGATATTTCTGCCTCCAGGAGAGCTTTTTTTACCTAGTTTTTTGCATATTAATTATAATGCAGGTTAGCTCCTGCTATCCCGACTATAAAAATTGACCATCGCAGCTTTATGTTAGAAACTGGTTTTTGGGCCCACTGTGCAAAATTTTTGTTTCGTTGAAATTTTTATTCCAGTTCATTTAGTTAACCCGCGCGGAGACGCATCTTTTGACACCCCACACGTGAGCCTAGCTCTCACGAAACGTCAAAAAATTGCTTTTTTTTTACGTTTCGAAGAGCTTGCTAACCTAACCTAACCTAACTAACCTAAACCTAACCTAAACCAAACCATCGATATTTCTGCCCTTCCAGGAGAGCTTTTTTTACCTAGTTTTTTGCATATTAATTATAATGCAGGTTAGCTCCTGCTATCCCGACTATATAAATTGACCATCGCAGCTTTATGTTAGAAACTGTTTTTGGCCCACTGTGCAAAATTTTTGTTTCGTTGAAATTTTTATTCCAGTTCATTTAGTTAACCCGCGCGGAGACGCATCTTTTGACACCCCACACGTGAGCCTAGCTCTCACGAAACGTCAAAAAATTGCTTTTTTTTTACGTTTCGAAAGAGCTTGCTAACCTAACCTAACCTAACTAACCTAACCTAACCTAACCAAACCATCGATATTTTCTGCCTCCAGGAGAGCTTTTTTACCTAGTTTTTTTGCATATTAATTATAATGCAGGTTAGCTCCTGCTATCCCGACTATAAAAATTGACCATCGCAGCTTTATGTTAGAAACTGGTTTTTGGCCCACTGTGCAAAATTTTTGTTTCGTTGAAATTTTTATTCCAGTTCATTTAGTTAACCCGCGCGGAGACGCATCTTTTGACACACCACACGTGAGCCTAGCTCTCACGAAACGTCAAAAAAATTGCTTTTTTTTTTACGTTTCGAAAGAGCTTGCTAACCCTAACCTAACCTAACTAACCTAACCTAACCTAACCAAACCATCGATATTTCTGCCTCCAGGAGAGCTTTTTTTTACCTAGTTTTTTTGCATATTAATTATAATGCAGGTTAGCTCCTGCTATCCCGACTATAAAAATTGACCATCGCAGCTTTATGTTAGAAACTGGTTTTTGGCCCACTGTGCAAAATTTTTGTTTCGTTGAAATTTTTATTCCAGTTCATTTAGTTTAACCCGCGCGGAGACGCATCTTTTGACACCCCCACACGTGAGCCTAGCTCTCACGAAACGTCAAAAAATTGCTTTTATTTTACGTTCTGAAAGAGCTTGCTAACCTAACCTAACCTAACTAACCTAACCTAACCTAACCAAACCATCGATATTTCTGCCTTCAGGAGAGCTTTTTTACCTAGTTTTTTGCATATTAATTATAATGCAGGTTAGCTCCTGCTATCCCGACTATAAAAATTGACCATCGCAGCTTTATGTTAGAAACTGGTTTTTGGCCCACTGTGCAAAATTTTTGTTTCGTTGAAATTTTATTCAGTTCATTTAGTTAACCCGCGCGGAGACGCATCTTTTGACACCCCACACGTGAGCCTAGCTCTCACGAAACGTCAAAAAATTGCTTTTTTTTTACGTTTCGAAAGAGCTTGCTAACCTAACCTAACCTAACTAACTAACCTTACCTAACCTAACCAAACCATCGATATTTCTGCTCCAGGAGAGCTTTTTTTACCTAGTTTTTTGCATATTAATTATAATGCAGGTTAGCTCCTGCTATCCCGACTATAAAAATTGACCATCGCAGCTTTATGTTAGAAACTGGTTTTTGGCCCACTGTGCAAAAATTTTTGTTTCGTTGAAATTTTTATTCCAGTTCATTTAGTTAACCCGCGCGGAGACGCATCTTTTTGACACCCACACGTGAGCCTAGCTCTCACGAAACGTCAAAAAATTGCTTTTTTTTTACGTTTCGAAAGAGCTTGCTAACCTAACCTAACCTAACTAAACCTAACCTCACCTAACCTAACCAAACCATCGATATTTCTGCCTCCAGGAGAGCTTTTTTTACCTAGTTTTTTGCATATTAATTATAATGCAGGTTAGCTCCTGCTATCCCGACTATAAAAATTGACCATCGCAGCTTTATGTTAGAAACTGGTTTTTTGGCCCACTGTGCAAAATTTTTTTTTCGTTGAAATTTTTATTCCAGTTCATTTAGTTAACCCGCGCGGAGACGCATCTTTTGACACCCTACACGTGAGCCTAGCTCTCACGAAACGTCAAAAAATTGCTTTTTTTTTACGTTTCGAAAGAGCTTGCTAACCTAACCTAACCTAACTAACCTAACCTAACCTAACCAAACCATCGATACTTCTGCCTCCAGGAGAGCTTTTTTTACCTAGTTTTTTGCATATTAATTATAATGCAGGTTAGCTCCTGCTATCCCGACTATAAAAATTGACCATCGCAGCTTTATGTTAGAAACTGGTTTTGGCCCACTGTGCAAAATTTTTGTTTCGTTGAAATTTTTATTCCAGTTCATTTAGTTAACCCGCGCGGAGACGCATCTTTTGACACCACCCACACGTGAGCCTAGCTCTCACGAAACGTCAAAAAATTGCTTTTTTTTTACGTTTCGAAAGAGCTTGCTAACCTAACCTAACCTAACAAACCTAACCTAACCTAACCAAACCATCGATATTCTGCCTCCAGGAGAGCTTTTTTACCTAGTTTTTTTGCATATTAATTATAATGCAGGTTAGCTCCTGCTACCCGACTATGAAAATTGACCATCGCAGCTTTATGTTAGAAACTGGTTTTTGGCCACACTGTGCAAAATTTTTGTTTCGTTGAAATTTTTATTCCAGTTCATTTAGTTAACCCGCGCGGAGACGCATCTTTTGACACCCCACACGTGAGCCTAGCTCTCACGAAACGTCAAAAAATTGCTTTTTTTTTACGTTTCGAAAGAGCTTGCTAACCTAACCCTAACCTAACCTACCAAACCATCGATATTTCTGCCTCCAGAAGAGCTTTTTTTACCTAGTTTTTTTGCATATTAATTATAATGCAGGTTAGCTCCTGCTATCCCGACTATAAAAATTGACCATCGCAGCTTTATGTTAGAAACTGGTTTTTGGCCCACTGTGCAAAATTTTTGTTTCGTTGAAATTTTTATTCCAGTTCATTTAGTTAACCCCGCGCGGAGAGACGCATCTTTTGACACTCCACACGTGAGCCTAGCTCTCACGAAACGTCAAAAAATTGCTTTTTTTTTACGTTTCGAAAGAGCTTGCTAACCTAACCTAACCTAACTAACCTAACCCTAACCAAACCATCGATATTTCTGCCTCCAGGAGAGCTTTTTTACCTAGTTTTTTGCATATTAATTATAATGCAGGTTAGCTCCTGCTATCCCGACTATAAAAATTGACCATCGGCAGCTTTATGTTAGAAACTGGTTTTGGCCCACTGTGCAAAATTTTTGTTTCGTTGAAATTTTTATTCCAGTTCATTTAGTTAACCCGCGCGGAGACGCATCTTTTGACACCCCACACGTGAGCCTAGCTCTCACGAAACGTCAAAAAATTGCTTTTTTTTACGTTTCGAAAGAGCTTGCTAACCTAACCTAACCTAACTAACCTAACCTAACCTAACCAAAACCATCGATATTTCTGCCTCCAGGAGAGCTTTTTTACCTAGTTTTTTTGCATATTAATTATAATGCAGGTTAGCTCCTGCTATCCCGACTATAAAAATTGACCATCGCAGCTTTATGTTAGAAACTGGTTTTTTGGCCCACTGTGCAAAATTTTTGTTTCGTTGAAATTTTTATTCCAGTTCATTTAGTTAACCCGCGCGGAGACGCATCTTTTGACACCCCACACGTGAGCCTAGCTCTCACGAAACGTCAAAAAAATTGCTTTTTTTTTACGTTTCGAAAGAGCTTGCTAACCTAACCTAACCTAACTAACCTAACCTAACCTAACCAAACCATCGATATTTCTGCCTCCAGGAGAGCTTTTTTTACCTAGTTTTTTGCATATTAATTATAATGCAGGTTAGCTCCTGCTATCCCGACTATAAAAATTGACCATCGCAGCTTTATGTTAGAAACTGGTTTTTGGCCCACTGTGCAAAATTTTTGTTACGTTGAAATTTTTATTCCAGTTCATTTAGTTAACCCGCGCGGAGACGCATCTTTTGACACCCCCACACGTGAGCCTAGCTCTCACGAAACGTCAAAAAATTGCTTTTTATTTACGTTTCGAAAGAGCCTTGCTAACCTAACCTAACCTAACCTAACCTAACCTAACCCTAAACCAAACCATCGATATTTCTGCCTCCAGGAGAGCTTTTTTTACTTAGTTTTTTGCATATTAATTATAATGCAGGTTAGCTCCTGCTATCCCGACTATAAAAATTGACCATCGCAGCTTTATGTTAGAAAATGGTTTTGGCCCACTGTGCAAAATTTTTGTTTCGTTGAAATTTTTATTCCAGTTCATTTAGTTAACCCGCGCGGAGACGCATCTTTTGACACCCCACACGTGAGCCTAGCTCTCACGAAACGTCAAAAAATTGCTTTTTTTTTACGTTTCGAAAAGAGCTTGCTAACCTAACCTACCTAAACTAACCTAAACCTAACCTAACCAAACCATCGATATTTCTGCCTCCAGGAGAGCTTTTTTAACCTAGTTTTTTGCATATTAATTATAATGCAGGTTAGCTCCTGCTATCCCGACTATAAAAATTGACCATCGCAGCTTTATGTTAGAAACTGGTTTTTGGCCCACTGTGCAAAATTTTTGTTTCGTTGAAATTTTTATTCCAGTTCATTAGTTAACCCGCGCGGAGACGCATCTTTTGACACCCCACACGTGAGCCTAGCTCTCACGAAACGTCAAAAAATTGCTTTTTTTTTACGTTTCGAAAGAGCTTGCTAACCTAACCCTAACCTAACTAACCTAACCTAACCTAACCAAACCATCGATATTTCTGCCTCCAGGAGAGCTTTTTTTACTTAGTTTTTTGCATATTAATTATAATGCAGGTTAGCTCCTGCTATCCCGACTATAAAAAATTGACCATCGCAGCTTTATGTTAGAAACTGGTTTTTGGCCCACTGTGCAAAATTTTTGTTTCGTTGAAATTTTTATTCCAGTTCATTTAGTTAACCCGCGCGAGACGCATCTTTTGACACCCCCACACGTGAGCCTAGCTCTCACGAAAACGTCAAAAAATTGCTTTTTTTTTACGTTTCGAAAGAGCTTGCTAACCTAACCTAACCTAACTACCTAACCTAACCTACAACCAAACCATCGATATTTCTGCCTCCAGGAGAGCTTTTTTACCTAGTTTTTTGCATATTAATTATAATGCAGGGTTAGCTCCTGCTATCCCGACTATAAAAATTGACCCATCGCAGCTTTATGTTAGAAACTGGTTTTTGGCCCACTGTGCAAAATTTTTGTTTCGTTGAAATTTTTATTCCAGTTCATTTAGTTAACCCGCGCGGAGACGCAATCTTTTGACACCCGCACACGTGAGCCTAGCTCTCCACGAAACGTCAAAAAAATTGCTTTTTTTTTACGTTTCGAAAGAGCTTGCTAACCTAACCTAACCTAACTAACCTAACCTAACCTATACCAACCATCGATATTTCTGCCTCCAGGAGAGCTTTTTTACCTAGTTTTTTGCATATTAATTATAATGCAAGGTTAGCTCCTGCTATCCCGACTATAAAAATTGACCATCGCAGCTTTATGTTAGAAACTGGTTTTTGGCCCACTGTGCAAAATTTTTGTTTCGTTGAAATTTTTATTCCAGTTCATTTAGTTAACCCGCGCGGAGACGCATCTTTTGACACCCCACAACGTGAGCCTAGCTCTCACGAAACGTCAAAAAATTGCTTTTTTTTTACGTTATCGAAAGAGCTTGCTAACCTAACCTAACCTAACTAACCTAACCTAACCTAACCAAACCATCGATATTTCTGCTCCAGGAGAGCTTTTTTACCTAGTTTTTTGCATATTAATTATAATGCAGGTTAGCTCCTGCTATCCCGACTATAAAAATTGACCATCGCAGCTTTATGTTAGAAACTGGTTTTTGGCCCACTGTGCAAAATTTTTGTTTCGTTGAAATTTTTATTCCAGTTCATTTAGTTAACCCGCGCGGAGACGCATCTTTTGACACCCACACTTGAGCCTAGCTCTCACGAAACGTCAAAAAATTGCTTTTTTTTTACGTTTCGAAAGAGCTTGCTAACCTAACCTAACCTAACTAACCTAACCTAACCTAACCAAACCATCGATATTTCTGCCTCCAGGAGAGCTTTTTTTACCTAGTTTTTTGCATATTAATTATAATGCAGGTTAGCTCCTGCTATCCCGACTATAAAAAATTGACCATCGCAGCTTTATGTTAGAAACTGGTTTTTGGCCCACTGTGCAAAATTTTTGTTTCGTTGAAATTTTTATTCCAGTTCATTTAGTTAACCCGCGCGGAGACGCATCTTTTGACACCCCACACGTGAGCCTAGCTCTCACGAAACGTCAAAAATTTGCTTTTTTTTTACGTTTCGAAAGAGCTTGCTAACCTAACCTAACCTAACTAACCTAACCTAACCTAACCAAACCATCGATATTTCTGCCTCCAGGAGAGCTTTTTTTACCTAGTTTTTTGCATATTAATTATAATGCAGGTTAGCTCCTGCCTATCCCGACTATAAAAATTGACCATCGCAGCTTTATGTTAGAAACTGGTTTTTGGCCCACTGTGCAAAATTTTTGTTTCGTTGAAATTTTTATTCCAGTTCATTTAGTTAACCCGCGCGGAGACGCATCTTTTGACACCCTACACGTGAGCCTAGCTCTCACGAAACGTCAAAAAATTGCTTTTTTTTTTACGTTTCGAAAGAGCTTGCTAACCTAACCTAACCTAACTAACCTAACCTAACCTAACCAAACCATCGATATTTCTGCCTCCAGGAGAGCTTTTTTTACCTAGTTTTTTGCATATTAATTATAATGCAGGTTAGCTCCTGCTATCCCCGACTATAAAAATTGACCATCGCAGCTTTATGTTAGAAACTAGTTTTTGGCCCACTGTGCAAAATTTTTGTTTCGTTGAAATTTTTATTCCAGTTCATTTAGTTAACCCGCGCGGAGACGCATCTTTTGACACCCCACACGTGAGCCTAGCTCTCACGAAACGTCAAAAAATTGCTTTTTTTTTACGTTTCGAAAGAGCTTGCTAACCTAACCTAACCTAACTAACCTAACCTAACCTAACCCAAACCATCGATATTTCTGCCTCCAGGAGAGCTTTTTTTACCTAGTTTTTTGCATATTAATTATAATGCAGGTTAGCTCCTGCTATCCCGACTATAAAAATTGACATCGCAGCTTTATGTTAGAAACTGGTTTTTTGGCCCACTGTGCAAAATTTTTGTTTCGTTGAAATTTTTATTCCAGTTCATTTAGTTAACCCGCGCGGAGACGCATCTTTTGACACCCCACACGTGAGCCTAGCTCTCACGAAACGTCAAAAAATTGCTTTTTTTTACGTTTCGAAAAGATCTTGCTAACCTAACCTAACCTAACTAACCTAACCTTAACCTAACCAAACCATCGATATTTCTGCCTCCAGGAGAGCTTTTTTTACCTAGTTTTTTGCATATTAATTATAATGCAGGTTAGCTCCTGCTATCCCGACTATAAAAATTGACCATCGCAGCTTTATGTTAGAAACTGGTTTTTGGCCCACAGGTGCAAAATTTTTGTTTCGTTGAAATTTTTATTCCAGTTCATTTAGTTAACCCGCGTGGAGACGCATCTTTTGACACCCCACACTTGAGCCTAGCTCTCACGAAACGTCAAAAAATTGCTTTTTTTTACGTTTCGAAAGAGCTTTGCTAACCTAACCTAACCTAACTTACCTAACCTAACCTAACCAAACCATTGATATTTCTGCCTCCAGGAGAGCTTTTTTTTACCTAGTTTTTTGCATATTAATTATAATGCAGGTTAGCTCCTGCTATCCCGACTATAAAAATTGACCATCGCAGCTTTATGTTAGAAACTGGTTTTTGGCCCACTGTGCAAAATTTTTGTTTCGTTGAAATTTTATTCCAGTTCATTTAGTTAACCCGCGCGGAGACGCATCTTTTGACACCCACACGTGAGCCTAGCTCTCACGAAACGTCAAAAAATTGCTTTTTTTTACGTTTCGAAAGAGCTTGCTAACCTAACCTAACCTAACTTAACCAAACCATCGATATTTCTGCCTCCAGGAGAGCTTTTTTTTACCTAGTTTTTTGCATATTAATTATAATGCAGGTTAGCTCCTGCTATCCCGACTATAAAAATTGACCAATCGCAGCTTTATGTTAGAAACTGGTTTTTGGCCCACTGTGCAAAATTTTTGTTTCGTTGAAATTTTATTCCAGTTCATTTAGTTAACCCGCGCGGAGAAGCATCTTTTGACACCCCACACGTGAGCCCTAGCTCTCACGAAACGTCAAAAAATTGCTTTTTTTTTTACGTTTCGAAAGAGCTTGCTAACCTAACCTAACCTAACTAACCTTTTTTTTTTTTTTTTTTTTTTTGTTGCCGGGGTGGAAAATCCTCATGGGATGTCCTTCGCCCGGGGCGGGCGAAGGGGTCTGTCAGACTCTTACTGACTAAATACCACCCCGGTGTTCCGTCCCACACTTGGACCGGGGATCGTGAGAGCTAGTACGACTTCCATGATCCCCGGCTGGTGCCGGCCCGCCTATGCGGGCCACCTCTGGTCCGCGGGGAGAGTGAGGTGTCCTCCCCCCGCGACGTCTAATAGGGGCGCACGCGGAACACTACGCGCAGCCGCCTCGGGTCCTGCTGGATGGGGGGGCGGCGGACGACCCAGAGTCCACCGGCCCTCCGGACCCATTTAGGGGGGCTGGAAGAGGGCGTTGTCCGCCCTCCGCCGACGCCCGCACGCCTGCTGCGGATCGGGAGAGTGGCCACGGCCTCCCTCTCCCTCTCTGCAGCCTCCTTCTGTGAAATTACGGCTTCACAGAAGAAGATCACTGCATCCCACGACTCGGCGCTCCCGACCATTGAACGTGCAACGGCCGGCAGCGACAGGTCGGGGCCCACTTCGGATACGAGGGCACAGCGCTGCTCCTCCCATGCGGCACACTCTGCCAGTGTGTGCTGCGCCGTGTCCTCCCAACAGTCGGTGCAGTGATGGCACCGAGCGTCCGGCTCCCTGTTTATGCGATACATTTACTTCCCGAAGCAGCCATGCCCCGAGAGCACCTGCGTCGCCCGAAACGACAGGGAGCCGTGCTTCCTCCCGAGCCATTCGTCGAGCACTGGTCGGATCGCGTCGACGGTAGCAAGGCCGGCGGTAGGGCGCGAAAGCCTATCCCGCCATTCCGCCACCATGACTTCGCGGAGCTGTGACCGACGCAACTCGATCTCGCGCTGCATCGGTTCACCGCCCCGCGTCCGCACCTCCTCGCGCCACCGGTACAGCGAGGCGAGGACTCTCGCCTCCAAGTCCCAGGGCGGAGATCCGGCCAGTGCACAACCCGCCTCGTAGGAGATCGTGCGATATCCCCTAATAGCCCTGACGGCCATCGCCCTCTGCGGTCTTCGCAATATCGCGATGCTGCCGGCCGTCAGGTCAGAAGCCCAAACCGGGGCCCCATACAAGGCCATGGATCGCACGATCCCTAAGTACAACCGCCTACAGGCGGTGCTCGGGCCCCCTAAATTGGGAAGCAGCGTTGCGAGCGCGCCCGCGGCGCCCATCAACCTGGGCGTCAACCGTCGAAAGTGGGGGCCAAAATCCCACCGGCTGTCGAGCACCAATCCTAAGTACTTCATGGTCGACTCGACAGCGATTTGGACACCCCCGACCACAATGTGTGATCCCGGCGGCGGCGCCCGTCGGGGGCCGTGAAAGACCATGGCCTCCGACTTGTTGAGAGCCACCTCCAGCCCCAGGCGTCGAATGCGACCCACCACCTGTGAGACCGCAGCAGTCGCCAGCAACGCTGCCTCCCTGTACGAGCTCCCCCGGGCCGTGACCAGTGTGTCGTCTGCGTAGCACGTCAGGTCCACTCCCGGTTGGAGCTCGTCCCTCAGCACCCAGTCGTAACCAATGTTCCACAGGGGTGGGCCTAGGACCGAGCCCTGTGGAACACCGCACGACATATCGCGACGGCCGTCGCCGTCGCGTCCCCTGTAGGTGACACACCTTTCCGCCAAATAAGCCCCAACGATGCGGCGGAGGTAGCGGGGCACCCTGTGGTACCTTAGTGCCTCCCGAATACAACTCCAGGGCAGGGTGTTGAAGGCGTTGGATATGTCCAAGGACACCGCCAGCATCACCCCACCCCGGGAAACCGCTTCCTCCGCCAGGACTCTCACCCGCATTATGGCGTCAATTGTGGAGCGCCCATGCCGAAATCCGAACTGACTGTCGTCCAGATCCGGCCCCTCTCTGTACAAGTGGCTGACTAGGCGGGCAGCAATTATCCGCTCAAAAAGCTTACCCACCTCGTCTAGCAGCACTATGGGCCGGTATGCGGACGGCGAGTCTGCTGGGCGCCCCGCTTTCTTGAGCAGGACCAGACGACCTGTCTTCCACTGAGCTGGAAAGTGGCCCTGCTCAAGGCAAGCTGAGTAGAGTCCTCTCAGCTGGGGCTCTAGCTCCTTCAGAGCGAGGACGAGCGCGCGGCCCGGAACTCCATCGGGTCCCGGGGCCACGGTTTTGGCCCGGAGCCGCATCACGGCCGTCCTCAACTCTGGTTGTGTCACCTCAGGGACGCTCTCCTCGTCCTCAGACTCTGTGGTTGTGGGCAAAGCCATCGGCGGCGGCACGTGCTCTTCTCTATCAGGAAAGAGAGCAGCGACCACTCCCTCCAGCAACTGAGGCTCGAGGCTCTCAGTGAGTGGGGGCGCCCAGGCACGAAGTTTCCCTCGGACCGCACGATAAGGACGCCCCCATGGATTTCCATCTAAGGTCGCCAACATCTCTTCCCTGAATCGAGTCTTCGACTCGCCGATGGCCAGCCACAGAGCCTTCTTCGCCGCGCGGTACACCTCATACCGCGCAGCTTCTTCTTCCGGAACCCGACGACGTCTCCTCCGGTATCGGGTGTACTGGCGCCTGACCTCCACGCAGGTCCTGCGCATCTGCGCGATTTCGGCGGTCCACCAGTACAACCGGCGCCTTGTGGGCTGAGTGCGGACGCGGGGCATGGACGCGTCGCAAATTTGCGTCATCGCCCCGCGGAACCACTGCGCCTCCTCTTCGACGTCGACGGGTTCGTTCGTCATTGACTCCCGGACCCAGGCCTGGATCATTGCGGCTTCCTCGAGAAGCTCCCTGTCGATCTGTTTAATCGACCAGCGAGGACCGTCCGTC
This sequence comes from Polia nebulosa, assembly GCA_951329385.1. NCBI lineage: Eukaryota > Metazoa > Arthropoda > Insecta > Lepidoptera > Noctuidae > Polia > Polia nebulosa. The sequence goes on along the minus strand of CATNWG010000026.1, from coordinate 89,846 downwards.
GGCCGCCGCCCGCGGTCTGGGTAGAGACGTTGAAACGGATGTACCGATGATCTGACAACGTCTCCACCTCCACGGCGACTCGCCAGTCGTGGACACGGCCTGCAACAGCGGAGCTAGCGAATGAGACGTCCACTACAGACCCGCCCCGCTGCCGCACGCACGTGTACTCCGAGCCCCGATTCAAGACGGTCAGGCCGGTCGTAACCGCCCACTCCTCCAAAACCTCGCCCCTATGATCGGTGACCGGGGATCCCCACACCGCAGACTTGGCGTTGAGATCCCCGAGCAACAGCACCGGGCGAGGGTGGAACCGGCCTACGACGGCACCCAACTCGACAAGGAACCTCTCGAAGTCGGCGAGACTCTTGTTGGGCGAGAAATATGCCCCAATGATGTTGATTCCCCCCACGAGAGCGGCCACCCAGCCGCGTCCTCGGGAGGGACTGCCAAGAGTCCCACCAATGATGGCCACCAAACCGTCCAGGTCCCCTACCCAGTTATCGCGGGGAGGGACAAAATACGGCTCAGCGACCACAGCCACGTTGATCGACCACTCCGCCATGCTTTGGAGCAATAGGTCCTGAGCTCTGGAAGAGTGGTTGATGTTCGCCTGGAGGAAATGGAATTGTGCCATCACTGACAGTCCATTTCTCCGGCATTTCCTCCATCCCTGGGTCGGGAGTCAACTGCTTGGCTGCCAGGCTGTGGGAGGGGCGCAGGTCCTCCGACAACCCTATTTTTCCTGCTCTTTTTGGGGGCCTTGCAGGCTTTTCCCCCAAGTCTGTGCTCCGCAGGCTTCCCTGCAGCTGCACAGAGGCTGCAGTTAGGTGCCGCGGTGCACTGGGCCGACTTGTGGCCGGGTTGGCTACAGCGATAGCAGAGGTCGCTGCGGTCTGTGTCTGCAGTGCATTGTGCCCGGACATGCCCTTTGCCCAGGCAGCGATAGCACTGCATTTCCCTGGGTGGCAGGAGATTTACACTCGCTGACACCCAGCCTACCAGCAACCTTCTGCCATCCGCGACCTTGTTTGCGGCCGCCACCGGGCACCGCACCCAAACTGTGCCCAGCCCGTCAGCGCCGCTGCGGATTTCGCCCGCCTGCACGTTCTCGGGCGGACACCCACCGTTTCGGGCAATGGCCGCCACTACCTCCTCCGGGGTCACCGAGTCGTCCAGCCCACTCACGCGTAATTCGGCCGTTTTTGTGGGCCTGGACACCCGGACATCCTCCGGTTTGAGGACCTCCCTTAGTTTGGCGGCCAGAATGTCCGCCCTCTCTTGCCTTGACGCACCCGACACTTCAAAGATTTTGGCTCCAGTGGCCGCCGTTCTGAAACCAAAGCCGGCCGGGGAGGCAAAGTCGCCGAAGTTCAGCTTCGTTTTTACCTCCGCCAGGACCGACTTAAAACTCACCCCCCTTTCAGAGGCTTCGGGTTGCAGGGTGATTATTACAGCCTCGGAGCGTGGGGGTCTCGCCTTGGGTAGCCTTGGTCTCTTTTTAGACCGTGCCGGGCCGGCAGGTGCCGCCGCGTCAACAGGTGCTGGCCGCACCGCCCTCTTTTTGCGCTTTCTTTTCACCACCGTCGTCCAGGTCTCCTGGGTCGGGGGTGCGGTCGCCGGGAGCGTGGTTTGTTGGGGAGGGGGTGCGGTAGCACCCGTCGCGGGCTTCTTGGGCCCCTCCGTGGGCTTTTTGGCCCCTTCTGCAGGCTTTTTGCCCACCTGCGTGGACTTCGTCCTTGCGGACTCCTCCTTCCTCCGCCTATCCGCCGCAAGCGGTGGACGGAGGGTTTCGGCCGGGAGGAGTCTCGACTCCAAAGCCTCTAATCGGGCAGACACCATGCCACCGCACTGCATCATGCAGATTCGGGCGACCCTCTCGATGTCGAGATCTGATATCGCAAGTGCAGATGCGGGCGGCGACGCAGGTTCAGGGGCCGACGATGACGTAGCAGGAGGGAGGGAGGCAGTAGCCGCGGGAGCTTCCTGCCGCTGCCTCTGAGCGGCAAACTCCCGCTTGAGATCCTCCAGTTCGGATCGGAGACGGCTATTCTCCTCCCATAGCTTCGCCGTCTCCTCCGAGGTCGTGCGATCGAGAAGGATCTGCACAGCCTCCTTGATCCCATCTGCCGCCTCCTTAAGGGCACGGGTGAAAGAGCCCTTGAGGTTGCCGGACTTGGTCGCAACCCTCAGGACCACGTCCACGCCGTCCAGCACCTGGCGGTTAAGGGCCTCTGCCGTAAGGCTCGAGCCTAAAGCCGCCTGAGCAGCCCGCCGCTCTCGAGCCTGACGGGCCATTTCGGCGACTTCGTCGGCCGCGACCGCTCTGCTCTGGGCACGCTTCGCGGCTTTAGCATCTGCCTTCGTGCCCACGAGAGAGACGGTGGCTCCACCCGGCTCCTCGATTGAGACCCCGGATGAGACCCCGGGGTCACTCTCCCCGCCGATTTCCGGCGTATCGGGCCGCTTAAAGCGACCCCGAACGTCACGTCCGAGCATAGAAGCATGAACTCCGCCCGCCACCGCGCGACCACGGCCTCTCCTCGCCGTCGCCACTTTTGCAGCAGGCAGGTTCTCCTCACTTGAGGAGAGACCTACCGACCCCACTCGGTTCGAAAAAACCTCGTCGTGCGGTCGCTTTCTCCAAAATTTGGAGCGACCGCGCGTGTCCTGGTCGGACATAGTTGGATCCTCTATCGAGGATCGGGAGCCTCCTCGGCTCTTGTTGCCGTTGCCGGCAAGCGGTACCTCCTCATCACGTCCGTTTTTTGAGTTTTTATTTAGATCTGTCATATTTGTTCCCACGAGTATAATAGGAAATATACGTCCACCCAGGCAGAGCCTTTTTACCTGGGTAAGCCTACATACTGCAGAGTGCGGCAAGTGCTCTACAGGGGAGGCGCTAACGACTGGACTCCCTCCAGCCATTCATCCCCTCGCCACGCCTCGAAACTTAGGATTGGGTGGTTTTTTATCTTAGAGGTGTCCTTCCTCTGGGCCAGGCGGTTAAGCCAAGCCCCCGACGGCGGCATTATACATGCCTCCGTTCGCTGTCCGGCTAACCCGACTCAGCGAACCCGTCGAAAGTTCTCTCCTAGGGATTTCCCTGAAGGAGAGAAACGCCCGCCGCATTGGTGCGCCTGCACCGCTGCAGCATAGTCGCATCCACGCCAATCGACGACCGTCGATCGATCAGGAGCGACCCCTCCTGGTGTCCCTCTTAGTCTGGTCTCTCACTTTGGACCTTTCCGGCATGAGAAACTCTACCGGCGGAGCCCCAAAGATCATTGAGACACGCAAGCCCCACCACGACGACAACGTGGGGACACATTCGGGGGGAACCTAACTAACCTAACCTAACCTAACCAAACCTTCGATATTTCTGCCTCCAGGAGAGCTTTTTTTACCTAGTTTTTTGCATATTAATTATAATGCAGGTTAGCTCCTGCTATCCCGACTATAAAAATTGACCATCGCAGCTTTATGTTAGAAACTGGTTTTTGGCCCACTGTGCAAAATTTTTGTTTCGTTGAAATTTTTATTCCAGTTCATTTAGTTAACCCGCGCGGAGACGCATCTTTTGACACCCTACACGTGAGCCTAGCTCTCACGAAACGTCAAAAAATTGCTTTTTTTTTACGTTTCGAAAGAGCTTGCTAACCTAACCTAACCTAACTAACCTAACCTAACCTAACAAAACCATCGATATTTCTGCCTCCAGGAGAGCTTTTTTTACCTAGTTTTTTTGCATATTAATTATAATGCAGGTTAGCTCCTGCTATCCTGACTATAAAAATTGACCATCGCAGCTTTATGTTAGAAACTGGTTTTTGGCCCACTGTGCAAAATTTTTGTTTCGTTGAAATTTTTATTCCAGTTCATTTAGTTAACCCGCGTGGAGACGCATCTTTTGACACCCCACACGTGAGCCTAGCTCTCACGAAACGTCAAAAAATTGCTTTTTTTTTACGTTTCGAAAGAGCTTGCTAACCTAACCTAACCTAACTAACCTAACCTAACCTAACCAAACCATCGATATTTCTGCCTCCAGGAGAGCTTTTTTTACCTAGTTTTTTGCATATTAATTATAATGCAGGTTAGCTCCTGCTGTAAAGAAAATATTTCTTCCACCGGCTAGCGTCAGAGATACTTATGGCCTGAGACCCTGTTACCTATCTTTGGGTTTTGTACATAAGGTATGTAGGCAGTAAATAAGAGTCCTTAGATTTGGTCTTCACATATATCACGTTTATTTTTAACACTGCATCACACAAGAGAGCACTCCGTTCACAGAAAATTGTATGTTTAACCTACAATTCATGTTGAAACACTTTTACCCATCTTTTGAAGATTATAGGTCCAGTTCAGAGATCCTCAAACGGCATCTACGCCATGGTCATCTAATCGTGGGCATCTCTTGACACGTGGGTGCTTGTGTACGGAACCATCCTATGATCCGACCATTTTATTAGGTTTTTGCATAGTTATTAAATAAATCTAAAGTAGGAACCCTGCCAACAAATAGAAAGATTTGATGAGACTCCTGAATGCCACGCGCTTAAGACTTAGCATCAGCACAGAAAAAAAAACCCAAAAAGACTACTTACAGCGTCCTACATCCGAATGCTTAATGCATTTGAACTTAACTCTGGTTCCAGCTACCTTTCGAGACATCATTTAAATATTTTCTTAGTTCTTTCCAATAAATAAAGTTTCTTAGACAGACTCGTTGCAGATCCAGTTGGAGAAAAAACGTCAAACGACTATCTGTCATCCGTCAATTCGCAAAACAACGCTTCATTCCACGAGACTAAATTCATTCTATTTTTAGGTGTTCCCCGACTATAAAAATTGACCATCGCAGCTTTATGTTAGAAACTGGTTTTTGGCCCACTGTGCAAAATTTTTGTTTCGTTGAAATTTTTATTCCAGTTCATTTAGTTAACCCGCGCGGAGACGCATCTTTTGACACCCCACACGTGAGCCTAGCTCTCACGAAACGTCAAAAAATTGCTTTTTTTTTACGTTTCGAAAGAGCTTGCTAACCTAACCTAACCTAACCAAACCATCGATATTTCTGCCTCCAGAAGAGCTTTTTTTACCTAGTTTTTTGCATATTAATTATAATGCAGGTTAGCTCCTGCTATCCCGACTATAAAAATTGACCATCGCAGCTTTATGTTAGAAACTGGTTTTTGGCCCACTGTGCAAAATTTTTGTTTCGTTGAAATTTTTATTCCAGTTCATTTAGTTAACCCGCGCGGAGACGCATCTTTTGACACCCCACACGTGAGCCTAGCTCTCACGAAACGTCAAAAAATTGCTTTTTTTTACGTTTCGAAAGAGCTTGCTAACCTAACCTAACCTAACTAACCTAACCTAACCTAACCAACCCATCGATATTTCTGCCTCCAGGAGAGCTTTTTTACCTAGTTTTTTGCATATTAATTATAATGCAGGTTAGCTCCTGCTATCCCGACTATAAAAATTGACCATCGCAGCTTTATGTTAGAAACTGGTTTTTGGCCCACTGTGCAAAATTTTTGTTTCGTTGAAATTTTTATTCCAGTTCATTTAGTTAACCCGCGCGGAGACGCATCTTTTGACACCCCACACGTGAACCTAGCTCTCACGAAACGTCAAAAAATTGCTTTTTTTTTACGTTTCGAAAGAGCTTGCTAACCTAACCTAACCTAACTAACCTAACCTAACCTAACCATCGATATTTCTGCCTCCAGGAGAGCTTTTTTTACCTAGTTTTTTGCATATTAATTATAATGCAGGTTAGCTCCTGCTATCCCGACTATAAAAATTGACCATCGCAGCTTTATGTTAGAAACTGGTTTTTGGCCCACTGTGCAAAATTTTTGTTTCGTTGAAATTTTTATTCCAGTTCATTTAGTTAACCCGCGCGGAGACGCATCTTTTGACACCCCACACGTGAGCCTAGCTCTCACGAAACGTCAAAAAATTGCTTTTTTTTACGTTTCGAAAGAGCTTGCTAACCTAACCTAACCTAACTAACCTAACCTAACCTAACCATCGATATTTCTGCCTCCAGGAGAGCTTTTTTTACCTAGTTTTTTGCATATTAATTATAATGCAGGTTAGCTCCTGCTATCCCGACTATAAAAATTGACCATTGCAGCTTTATGTTAGAAACTGGTTTTTTGCCCACTGTGCAAAATTTTTGTTTCGTTGAAATTTTTATTCCAGTTCATTTAGTTAACCCGCGCGGAGACGCATCTTTTGACACTCCACACGTGAGCCTAGCTCTCACGAAACGTCAAAAAATTGCTTTTTTTTTACGTTTCGAAAGAGCTTGCTAACCTAACCTAACCTAACTAACCTAACCTAACCTAACCAAACCATCGATATTTCTGCCTCCAGGAGAGCTTTTTTTACCTAGTTTTTTGCATATTAATTATAATGCAGGTTAGCTCCTGCTATCCTGACTATAAAAATTGACCATCGCAGCTTTATGTTAGAAACTGGTTTTTGGCCCACTGTGCAAAATTTTTGTTTCGTTGAAATTTTTATTCCAGTTCATTTAGTTAACCCGCGCGGAGACGCATCTTTTGACACCCCACACGTGAGCCTAGCTCTCACGAAACGTCAAAAAATTGCTTTTTTTTTACGTTTCGAAAGAGCTTGCTAACCTAACCTAACCTAACTAACCTAACCTAACCTAACCTAACCAAACCATCGATATTTCTGCCTCCAGGAGAGCTTTTTTTACCTAGTTTTTTGCATATTAATTATAATGCAGGTTAGCTCCTGCTGTAAAGAAAATATTTCTTCCACCGGCTAGCGTCAGAGATACTTATGGCCTGAGACCCTGTTACCTATCTTTGGGTTTTGTACATAAGGTATGTAGGCAGTAAATAAGAGTCCTTAGATTTGGTCTTCACATATATCACGTTTATTTTTAACACTGCATCACACAAGAGAGCACTCCGTTCACAGAAAATTGTATGTTTAACCTACAATTCATGTTGAAACACTTTTACCCATCTTTTGAAGATTATAGGTCCAGTTCAGAGATCCTCAAACGGCATCTACGCCATGGTCATCTAATCGTGGGCATCTCTTGACACGTGGGTGCTTGTGTACGGAACCATCCTATGATCCGACCATTTTATTAGGTTTTTGCATAGTTATTAAATAAATCTAAAGTAGGAACCCTGCCAACAAATAGAAAGATTTGATGAGACTCCTGAATGCCACGCGCTTAAGACTTAGCATCAGCACAGAAAAAAAAACCCAAAAAGACTACTTACAGCGTCCTACATCCGAATGCTTAATGCATTTGAACTTAACTCTGGTTCCAGCTACCTTTCGAGACATCATTTAAATATTTTCTTAGTTCTTTCCAATAAATAAAGTTTCTTAGACAGACTCGTTGCAGATCCAGTTGGAGAAAAAACGTCAAACGACTATCTGTCATCTGTCAATTCGCAAAACAACGCTTCATTCCACGAGACTAAATTCATTCTATTTTTAGGTGTTCCCCGACTATAAAAATTGACCATCGCAGCTTTATGTTAGAAACTGGTTTTTGGCCCACTGTGCAAAATTTTTGTTTCGTTGAAATTTTTATTCCAGTTCATTTAGTTAACCCGCGCGGAGACGCATCTTTTGACACCCCACACGTGAGCCTAGCTCTCACGAAACGTCAAAAAATTGCTTTTTTTTTACGTTTCGAAAGAGCTTGCTAACCTAACCTAACCTAACCAAACCATCGATATTTCTGCCTCCAGAAGAGCTTTTTTTACCTAGTTTTTTGCATATTAATTATAATGCAGGTTAGCTCCTGCTATCCCGACTATAAAAATTGACCATCGCAGCTTTATGTTAGAAACTGGTTTTTGGCCCACTGTGCAAAATTTTTGTTTCGTTGAAATTTTTATTCCAGTTCATTTAGTTAACCCGCGCGGAGACGCATCTTTTGACACCCCACACGTGAGCCTAGCTCTCACGAAACGTCAAAAAATTGCTTTTTTTTACGTTTCGAAAGAGCTTGCTAACCTAACCTAACCTAACTAACCTAACCTAACCTAACCAAACCATCGATATTTCTGCCTCCAGGAGAGCTTTTTTACCTAGTTTTTTGCATATTAATTATAATGCAGGTTAGCTCCTGCTATCCCGACTATAAAAATTGACCATCGCAGCTTTATGTTAGAAACTGGTTTTTGGCCCACTGTGCAAAATTTTTGTTTTGTTGAAATTTTTATTCCAGTTCATTTAGTTAACCCGCGCGGAGACGCATCTTTTGACACCCCACACGTGAACCTAGCTCTCACGAAACGTCAAAAAATTGCTTTTTTTTTACGTTTCGAAAGAGCTTGCTAACCTAACCTAACCTAACTAACCTAACCTAACCTAACCATCGATATTTCTGCCTCCAGGAGAGCTTTTTTTACCTAGTTTTTTGCATATTAATTATAATGCAGGTTAGCTCCTGCTATCCCGACTATAAAAATTGACCATCGCAGCTTTATGTTAGAAACTGGTTTTTGGCCCACTGTGCAAAATTTTTGTTTCGTTGAAATTTTTATTCCAGTTCATTTAGTTAACCCGCGCGGAGACGCATCTTTTGACACCCCACACGTGAGCCTAGCTCTCACGAAACGTCAAAAAATTGCTTTTTTTTTACGTTTCGAAAGAGCTTGCTAACCTAACCTAACCTAACTAACCTAACCTAACCTAACCAAACCATCAATATTTCTGCCTCCAGGAGAGCTTTTTTTACCTAGTTTTTTGCATATTAATTATAATGCAGGTTAGCTCCTGCTATCCTGACTATAAAAATTGACCATCGCAGCTTTATGTTAGAAACTGGTTTTTGGCCCACTGTGCAAAATTTTTGTTTCGTTGAAATTTTTATTCCAGTTCATTTAGTTAACCCGCGTGGAGACGCATCTTTTGACACCCCACACGTGAGCCTAGCTCTCACGAAACGTCAAAAAATTGCTTTTTTTTTACGTTTCGAAAGAGCTTGCTAACCTAACCTAACCTAACTAACCTAACCTAACCTAACCAAACCATCGATATTTCTGCCTCCAGGAGAGCTTTTTTTACCTAGTTTTTTGCATATTAATTATAATGCAGGTTAGCTGCTGCTATCCCGACTATAAAAATTGACCATCGCAGCTTTATGTTAGAAACTGGTTTTTGGCCCACTGTGCAAAATTTTTGTTTCGTTGAAATTTTTATTCCAGTTCATTTAGTTAACCCGCGCGGAGACGCATCTTTTGACACCCCACACGTGAGCCTAGCTCTCACGAAACGTCAAAAAATTGCTTTTTTTTACGTTTCGAAAGAGCTTGCTAACCTAACCTAACCTAACTAACCTAACCTAACCTAACCAAACCATCGATATTTCTGCCTCCAGGAGAGCTTTTTTACCTAGTTTTTTGCATATTAATTATAATGCAGGTTAGCTCCTGCTATCCCGACTATAAAAATTGACCATCGCAGCTTTATGTTAGAAACTGGTTTTTGGCCCACTGTGCAAAATTTTTGTTTCGTTGAAATTTTTATTCCAGTTCATTTAGTTAACCCGCGCGGAGACGCATCTTTTGACACCCCACACGTGAGCCTAGCTCTCACGAAACGTCAAAAAATTGCTTTTTTTTACGTTTCGAAAGAGCTTGCTAACCTAACCTAACCTAACTAACCTAACCTAACCTAACCATCGATATTTCTGCCTCCAGGAGAGCTTTTTTTACCTAGTTTTTTGCATATTAATTATAATGCAGGTTAGCTCCTGCTATCCCGACTATAAAAATTGACCATTGCAGCTTTATGTTAGAAACTGGTTTTTTGCCCACTGTGCAAAATTTTTGTTTCGTTGAAATTTTTATTCCAGTTCATTTAGTTAACCCGCGCGTAGACGCATCTTTTGACACTCCACACGTGAGCCTAGCTCTCACGAAACGTCAAAAAATTGCTTTTTTTTTACGTTTCGAAAGAGCTTGCTAACCTAACCTAACCTAACTAACCTAACCTAACCTAACCAAACCATCGATATTTCTGCCTCCAGGAGAGCTTTTTTTACCTAGTTTTTTGCATATTAATTATAATGCAGGTTAGCTCCTGCTATCCTGACTATAAAAATTGACCATCGCAGCTTTATGTTAGAAACTGGTTTTTGGCCCACTGTGCAAAATTTTTGTTTCGTTGAAATTTTTATTCCAGTTCATTTAGTTAACCCGCGCGGAGACGCATCTTTTGACACCCCACACGTGAGCCTAGCTCTCACGAAACGTCAAAAAATTGCTTTTTTTTTACGTTTCGAAAGAGCTTGCTAACCTAACCTAACCTAACTAACCTAACCTAACCTAACCAAATCATCGATATTTCTGCCTCCAGGAGAGCTTTTTTTACCTAGTTTTTTGCATATTAATTATAATGCAGGTTAGCTCCTGCTATCCCGACTATAAAAATTGACCATCGCAGCTTTATGTTAGAAACTGGTTTTTGGCCCACTGTGCAAAATTTTTGTTTCGTTGAAATTTTTATTCCAGTTCATTTAGTTAACCCGCGCGGAGACGCATCTTTTGACACCCCACACGTGAGCCTAGCTCTCACGAAACGTCAAAAAATTGTTTTTTTTTTACGTTTCGAAAGAGCTTGCTAACCTTACCTAACCTAACTAACCTAACCTAACCTAACCAAACCATCGATATTTCTGCCTCCAGGAGAGCTTTTTTACCTAGTTTTTTGCATATTAATTATAATGCAGGTTAGCTCCTGCTATCCCGACTATAAAAATTGACCATCGCAGCTTTATGTTAGAAACTGGTTTTTGGCCCACTGTGCAAAATTTTTGTTTCGTTGAAATTTTTATTCCAGTTCATTTAGTTAACCCGCGCGGAGACGCATCTTTTGACACCCCACACGTGAGCCTAGCTCTCACGAAACGTCAAAAAATTGCTTTTTTTTTACGTTTCGAAAGAGCTTGCTAACCTAACCTAACCTAACTAACCTAACCTAACCAAACCATCGATATTTCTGCCTCCAGGAGAGCTTTTTTTACCTAGTTTTTTGCATATTAATTATAATGCAGGTTAGCTCCTGCTGTAAAGAAAATATTTCTTCCACCGGCTAGCGTCAGAGATACTTATGGCCTGAGACCCTGTTACCTATCTTTGGGTTTTGTACATAAGGTATGTAGGCAGTAAATAAGAGTCCTTAGATTTGGTCTTCACATATATCACGTTTATTTTTAACACTGCATCACACAAGAGAGCACTCCGTTCACAGAAAATTGTATGTTTAACCTACAATTCATGTTGAAACACTTTTACCCATCTTTTGAAGATTATAGGTCCAGTTCAGAGATCCTCAAACGGCATCTACGCCATGGTCATCTAATCGTGGGCATCTCTTGACACGTGGGTGCTTGTGTACGGAACCATCCTATGATCCGACCATTTTATTAGGTTTTTGCATAGTTATTAAATAAATCTAAAGTAGGAACCCTGCCAACAAATAGAAAGATTTGATGAGACTCCTGAATGCCACGCGCTTAAGACTTAGCATCAGCACAGAAAAAAAAACCCAAAAAGACTACTTACAGCGTCCTACATCCGAATGCTTAATGCATTTGAACTTAACTCTGGTTCCAGCTACCTTTCGAGACATCATTTAAATATTTTCTTAGTTCTTTCCAATAAATAAAGTTTCTTAGACAGACTCGTTGCAGATCCAGTTGGAGAAAAAACGTCAAACGACTATCTGTCATCTGTCAATTCGCAAAACAACGCTTCATTCCACGAAACTAAATTCATTCTATTTTTAGGTGTTCCCCGACTATAAAAATTGACCATCGCAGCTTTATGTTAGAAACTGGTTTTTGGCCCACTGTGCAAAATTTTTGTTTCGTTGAAATTTTTATTCCAGTTCATTTAGTTAACCCGCGCGGAGACGCATCTTTTGACACCCCACACGTGAGCCTAGCTCTCACGAAACGTCAAAAAATTGCTTTTTTTTTACGTTTCGAAAGAGCTTGCTAACCTAACCTAACCTAACTAACGTAACCTAACCTAACCAAACCATCGATATTTCTGCCTCCAGGAGAGCTTTTTTTACTTAGTTTTTTGCATATTAATTATAATGCAGGTTAGCTCCTGCTATCCTGACTATAAAAATTGACCATCGCAGCTTTATGTTAGAAACTGGTTTTTGGCCCACTGTGCAAAATTTTTGTTTCGTTGAAATTTTTATTCCAGTTCATTTAGTTAACTCGCGTGGAGACGAATCTTTTGACACCCCACACGTGAGCCTAGCTCTCACGAAACGTCAAAAAATTGCTTTTTTTTTACGTTTCGAAAGAGCTTGCTAACCTAACCTAACCTAACTAACCTAACCTAACCTAACCAAACCATCGATATTTCTGCCTCCAGGAGAGCTTTTTTTACCTAGTTTTTTGCATATTAATTATAATGCAGGTTAGCTCCTGCTGTAAAGAAAATATTTCTTCCACCGGCTAGCGTCAGAGATACTTATGGCCTGAGACCCTGTTACCTATCTTTGGGTTTTGTACATAAGGTATGTAGGCAGTAAATAAGAGTCCTTAGATTTGGTCTTCACATATATCACGTTTATTTTTAACACTGCATCACACAAGAGAGCACTCCGTTCACAGAAAATTGTATGTTTAACCTACAATTCATGTTGAAACACTTTTACCCATCTTTTGAAGATTATAGGTCCAGTTCAGAGATCCTCAAACGGCATCTACGCCATGGTCATCTAATCGTGGGCATCTCTTGACACGTGGGTGCTTGTGTACGGAACCATCCTATAATCCGACCATTTTATTAGGTTTTTGCATAGTTATTAAATAAATCTAAAGTAGGAACCCTGCCAACAAATAGAAAGATTTGATGAGACTCCTGAATGCCACGCGCTTAAGACTTAGCATCAGCACAGAAAAAAAAACCCAAAAAGACTACTTACAGCGTCCTACATCCGAATGCTTAATGCATTTGAACTTAACTCTGGTTCCAGCTACCTTTCGAGACATCATTTAAATATTTTCTTAGTTCTTTCCAATAAATAAAGTTTCTTAGACAGACTCGTTGCAGATCCAGTTGGAGAAAAAACGTCAAACGACTATCTGTCATCTGTCAATTCGCAAAACAACGCTTCATTCCACGAGACTAAATTCATTCTATTTTTAGGTGATCCCCGACTATAAAAATTGACCATCGCAGCTTTATGTTAGAAACTGGTTTTTGGCCCACTGTGCAAAATTTTTGTTTCGTTGAAATTTTTATTCCAGTTCATTTAGTTAACCCGCGCGGAGACGCATCTTTTGACACCCCACACGTGAGCCTAGCTCTCACGAAACGTCAAAAAATTGCTTTTTTTTTACGTTTCGAAAGAGCTTGCTAACCTAACCTAACCTAACTAACCTAACCTAACCTAACCAAACCATCGATATTTCTGCCTCCAGGAGAGCTTTTTTTACTTAGTTTTTTGCATATTAATTATAATGCAGGTTAGCTCCTGCTATCCTGACTATAAAAATTGACCATCGCAGCTTTATGTTAGAAACTGGTTTTTGGCCCACTGTGCAAAATTTTTGTTTCGTTGAAATTTTTATTCCAGTTCATTTAGTTAACCCGCGTGGAGACGCATCTTTTGACACCCCACACGTGAGCCTAGCTCTCACGAAACGTCAAAAAATTGCTTTTTTTTTACGTTTCGAAAGAGCTTGCTAACCTAACCTAACCTAACTAACCTAACCTAACCTAACCAAACCATCGATATTTCTGCCTCCAGGAGAGCTTTTTTTACCTAGTTTTTTGCATATTAATTATAATGCAGGTTAGCTCCTGCTGTAAAGAAAATATTTCTTCCACCGGCTAGCGTCAGAGATACTTATGGCCTGAGACCCTGTTACCTATCTTTGGGTTTTGTACATAAGGTATGTAGGCAGTGAATAAGAGTCCTTAGATTTGGTCTTCACATATATCACGTTTATTTTTAACACTGCATCACACAAGAGAGCACTCCGTTCACAGAAAATTGTATGTTTAACCTACAATTCATGTTGAAACACTTTTACCCATCTTTTGAAGATTATAGGTCCAGTTCAGAGATCCTCAAACGGCATCTACGCCATGGTCATCTAATCGTGGGCATCTCTTGACACGTGGGTGCTTGTGTACGGAACCATCCTATGATCCGACCATTTTATTAGGTTTTTGCATAGTTATTAAATAAATCTAAAGTAGGAACCCTGCCAACAAATAGAAAGATTTGATGAGACTCCTGAATGCCACGCGCTTAAGACTTAGCATCAGCACAGAAAAAAAAACCCAAAAAGACTACTTACAGCGTCCTACATCCGAATGCTTAATGCATTTGAACTTAACTCTGGTTCCAGCTACCTTTCGAGACATCATTTAAATATTTTCTTAGTTCTTTCCAATAAATAAAGTTTCTTAGACAGACTCGTTGCAGATCCAGTTGGAGAAAAAACGTCAAACGACTATCTGTCATCTGTCAATTCGCAAAACAACGCTTCATTCCACGAAACTAAATTCATTCCATTTTTAGGTGTTCCCCGACTATAAAAATTGACCATCGCAGCTTTATGTTAGAAACTGGTTTTTGGCCCACTGTGCAAAATTTTTGTTTCGTTGAAATTTTTATTCCAGTTCATTTAGTTAACCCGCGCGGAGACGCATCTTTTGACACCCCACACGTGAGCCTAGCTCTCACGAAACGTCAAAAAATTGCTTTTTTTTTACGTTTCGAAAGAGCTTGCTAACCTTACCTAACCTAACTAACCTAACCTAACCTAACCAAACCATCGATATTTCTGCCTCCAGGAGAGCTTTTTTTACCTAGTTTTTTGCATATTAATTATAATGCAGGTTAGCTCCTGCTATCCCGACTATAAAAATTGACCATCGCAGCTTTATGTTAGAAACTGGTTTTTGGCCCACTGTGCAAAATTTTTGTTTCGTTGAAATTTTTATTCCAGTTCATTTAGTTAACCCGCGCGGAGACGCATCTTTTGACACCCCACACGTGAGCCTAGCTCTCACGAAACGTCAAAAAATTGCTTTTTTTTTACGTTTCGAAAGAGCTTGCTAACCTAACCTAACCTAACTAACCTAACCTAACCTAACCAAACCATCGATATTTCTGCCTCCAGGAGAGCTTTTTTTACTTAGTTTTTTGCATATTAATTATAATGCAGGTTAGCTCCTGCTATCCTGACTATAAAAATTGACCATCGCAGCTTTATGTTAGAAACTGGTTTTTGGCCCACTGTGCAAAATTTTAGGTTCGTTGAAATTTTTATTTCAGTTCATTTAGTTAACCCGCGTGGAGACGCATCTTTTGACACCCCACACGTGAGCCTAGCTCTCACGAAACGTCAAAAAATTGCTTTTTTTTTACGTTTCGAAAGAGCTTGCTAACCTAACCTAACCTAACTAACCTAACCTAACCTAACCAAACCATCGATATTTCTGCCTCCAGGAGAGCTTTTTTACCTAGTTTTTTGCATATTAATTATAATGCAGGTTAGCTCCTGCTGTAAAGAAAATATTTCTTCCACCGGCTAGCGTCAGAGATACTTATGGCCTGAGACCCTGTTACCTATCTTTGGGTTTTGTACATAAGGTATGTAGGCAGTAAATAAGAGTCCTTAGATTTGGTCTTCACATATATCACGTTTATTTTTAACACTGCATCACACAAGAGAGCACTCCGTTCACAGAAAATTGTATGTTTAACCTACAATTCATGTTGAAACACTTTTACCCATCTTTTGAAGATTATAGGTCCAGTTCAGAGATCCTCAAACGGCATCTACGCCATGGTCATCTAATCGTGGGTATCTCTTGACACGTGGGTGCTTGTGTACGGAACCATCCTATGATCCGACCATTTTATTAGGTTTTTGCATAGTTATTAAATAAATCTAAAGTAGGAACCCTGCCAACAAATAGAAAGATTTGATGAGACTCCTGAATGCCACGCGCTTAAGACTTAGCATCAGCACAGAAAAAAAAACCCAAAAAGACTACTTACAGCGTCCTACATCCGAATGCTTAATGCATTTGAACTTAACTCTGGTTCCAGCTACCTTTCGAGACATCATTTAAATATTTTCTTAGTTCTTTCCAATAAATAAAGTTTCTTAGACAGACTCGTTGCAGATCCAGTTGGAGAAAAAACGTCAAACGACTATCTGTCATCTGTCAATTCGCAAAACAACGCTTCATTCCACGAAACTAAATTCATTCCATTTTTAGGTGTTCCCCGACTATAAAAATTGACCATCGCAGCTTTATGTTAGAAACTGGTTTTTGGCCCACTGTGCAAAATTTTTGTTTCGTTGAAATTTTTATTCCAGTTCATTTAGTTAACCCGCGCGGAGACGCATCTTTTGACACCCCACACGTGAGCCTAGCTCTCACGAAACGTCAAAAAATTGCTTTTTTTTTACGTTTCGAAAGAGCTTGCTAACCTTACCTAACCTAACTAACCTAACCTAACCTAACCAAACCATCGATATTTCTGCCTCCAGGAGAGCTTTTTTTACCTAGTTTTTTGCATATTAATTATAATGCAGGTTAGCTCCTGCTATCCCGACTATAAAAATTGACCATCGCAGCTTTATATTAGAAACTGGTTTTTGGCCCACTGTGCAAAATTTTTGTTTCGTTGAAATTTTTATTCCAGTTCATTTAGTTAACCCGCGCGGAGACGCATCTTTTGACACCCCACACGTGAGCCTAGCTCTCACGAAACGTCAAAAAATTGCTTTTTTTTTACGTTTCGAAAGAGCTTGCTAACCTTACCTAACCTAACTAACCTAACCTAACCTAACCAAACCATCGATATTTCTGCCTCCAGGAGAGCTTTTTTTACCTAGTTTTTTGCATATTAATTATAATGCAGGTTAGCTCCTGCTATCCCGACTATAAAAATTGACCATCGCAGCTTTATGTTAGAAACTGGTTTTTGGCCCACTGTGCAAAATTTTTGTTTCGTTGAAATTTTTATTCCAGTTCATTTAGTTAACCCGCGCGGAGACGCATCTTTTGACACCCCACACGTGAGCCTAGCTCTCACGAAACGTCAAAAAATTGCTTTTTTTTTACGTTTCGAAAGAGCTTGCTAACCTAACCTAACCTAACTAACCTAACCTAACCTAACCAAACCATCGATATTTCTGCCTCCAGGAGAGCTTTTTTTACCTAGTTTTTTGCATATTAATTATAATGCAGGTTAGCTCCTGCTATCCCGACTATAAAAATTGACCATCGCAGCTTTATATTAGAAACTGGTTTTTGGCCCACTGTGCAAAATTTTTGTTTCGTTGAAATTTTTATTCCAGTTCATTTAGTTAACCCGCGTGGAGACGCATCTTTTGACACCCCACACGTGAGCCTAGCTCTCACGAGACGTCAAAAAATTGCTTTTTTTTTACGTTTCGAAAGAGCTTGCTAATCTAACCTAACCTAACTAACCTAACCTAACCTAACCAAACCATCGATATTTCTGCCTCCAGGAGAGCTTTTTTTACCTAGTTTTTTGCATATTAATTATAATGCAGGTTAGCTCCTGCTGTAAAGAAAATATTTCTTCCACCGGCTAGCGTCAGAGATACTTATGGCCTGAGACCCTGTTACCTATCTTTGGGTTTTGTACATAAGGTATGTAGGCAGTAAATAAGAGTCCTTAGATTTGGTCTTCACATATATCACGTTTATTTTTAACACTGCATCACACAAGAGAGCACTCCGTTCACAGAAAATTGTATGTTTAACCTACAATTCATGTTGAAACACTTTTACCCATCTTTTGAAGATTATAGGTCCAGTTCAGAGATCCTCAAACGGCATCTACGCCATGGTCATCTAATCGTGGGCATCTCTTGACACGTGTGTGCTTGTGTACGGAACCATCCTATGATCCGACCATTTTATTAGGTTTTTGCATAGTTATTAAATAAATCTAAAGTAGGAACCCTGCCAACAAATAGAAAGATTTGATGAGACTCCTGAATGCCACGCGCTTAAGACTTAGCATCAGCACAGAAAAAAAAACCCAAAAAGACTACTTACAGCGTCCTACATCCGAATGCTTAATGCATTTGAACTTAACTCTGGTTCCAGCTACCTTTCGAGACATCATTTAAATATTTTCTTAGTTCTTTCCAATAAATAAAGTTTCTTAGACAGACTCGTTGCAGATCCAGTTGGAGAAAAAACGTCAAACGACTATCTGTCATCTGTCAATTCGCAAAACAACGCTTCATTCCACGAAACTAAATTCATTCTATTTTTAGGTGTTACAATACACCTTACCCCGGTTAAAATTTTTTTTTATTTTATTAAAAAAAATTTTTTTTTTAAAGACTACAATGCCATGCGCATTCAGAAACTCACCAAAACCCTCGACAGAAACTGGGGCAACCCTAAACAAATATGAATTTAGATTCCCCTCAGACACAATAACTAAATTACTACTATATAAGTACTAATTTAATTTAAGTTTTCAATTAAGTATTAAGTATCAAATAAAAATCAAGAAACAGGATGAGAAGGTATGCATAACCCCCAATACACCTTAACAAAAGTCTGTATGTAGGTATGCACACATTTAAATAAAGTTTCAAGTTTAGTTTAATTAAATAATCAATACTCCTCAACGCAGAGTATTGTTATTCCAAAGTATCTATAAATTTTAAATCTAAATAACTACTAGATACTAGAAGTATCAAGTATTCACAAGAAACTATTTCAAAACTAATAAAAAAATAAATATTTAGTTTTGACAACATTAATCTCTTATTCAAGTAATTGAGATTCAATGAGTAAGTATTAAGTTTTATTTTATTACCCTCAATCTCCTATCCTAGTAAGTAACAGTAATACCATAACAACAAGTTCCTAAAGAAAGTAATATCACATCACAAATCTAAGTAATTGTGATTTATCAATGTATTGAGTTTAACTTTGTAGTTGAGTAATTTACAAAAGTCATATTCTATATATTTGAAATTCAAAAGTATTAAGGATAATTTAATTAACCAGGATTATCAGAAACTGTTTAATCAAATTTCATAAGTATTGGCTTGGGTGCAATTCAAGCATGAACCCCAAGCCAAAATCTAAAAGTGAATTGAGGACTATTTGCCCATCTAAACGAATTTGGGTATGCAATACCAGACACACTTACCGTGTATCTTTTAATGGACAGACTTACGAGCATCCTAGCCAACCGTTAACAAAATAAACGAATTGGGGTTCAACTATCCATCTAAACAAATTCGGATATTCAATATACCAGACACATTTATCATGTATCTTTTAGTGAACAAATCTTAAGATGTCCTATAATCAATTCCAAAAGTTAATTATAAATATAATAAATAAAAGTTAAATTTAGTTATCTAAGAGTGAATTGAGGACCATTTGCCCACCTGAACAAATTTGTTTTCAATATACCAGACACACTTATCGTGTATCTTTTAATGGACAGACTTACGAGCATCCTAGCCAATTGTTAATAAAATAAACGAATTGGGGTTCAACTGTCCATCTAAACAAATTTGGATATTCAATATACCAGATACATTTATCATGTATCTTTCAGTGAACAAACCATAAGATGTCCTATAACCAATTCAATATGTGAATTAAACATATAATTCCATAAGTGAATCCAATTAAAAGGATTCAATGAATAAAAGTTAAATTGAGTTTTATTTAATTAAGTTGGGCGCCTGTGGGATCATCAATAAATAAATTTGAGTAAATATCCCACATTTTATAAAAGTTGGTATCACTAGTTACCAAGAGAATTGAGAGGTTTTTATTATACTAATAAAGTAATTAAGTAAAGTGTGTTTAAATTTTAAAGTTTTAATAACTCCGGTGAAGTATTATAGTCATCCGAGAAATTCTCATTAAATATTGAGACCAAGTTAAAATTCGTTTGACTATTTCACTATCAATCCACAGTCAACTATCCAAGTGAACGGTACAAGTCAGAAATTGGTCAGCAATTGGTTCCGAACACAAGCGTACCTCATCGGCCACCGTAGGTGCCAGGTAGTCCTCTTACTTGAAACTGCCACACAGACCTAGATACCGCTTGCAGATCTCATCACAGGATACATTTGGATCGACTGAAACATTAAAATAATTTAATTCATGTACAAATTCCTACCTAAGAAGGTAATCAATCCATAATTTATACATCCTGAACAAAAGAAATCCATCTTAAGTTTCTATACTTAAGTTAAATTAACAAGTTAATATTATACAAGTTAATAAACAAGTTAATATTATATAATATTAAGTGTAAAAAAATTTACCATGAGTTGAAACAATAGTGATCAATACAAATTATAGTTTAAGTTTCACTAAGTGAACATAAGAAGCTAATATTAGACACTCATAGGTGCATCTAATATAAATGAGTTGTTACAATCATAAAATTCAAGAATACATTACAAAGGATGAGGCTCAACAGACCATGTGCTGATAACCTCAAATTAAGTACCTTCACAATAATATCAGGTATTGAACAACTCCAATAATTAAGTTAATCACTATTTTAAGTTTAACCCTTAATTAATAAGGCATAAGACAGGCAACCTAAAATTTTGCCATGTGCTTATCAAATCAGTGAATAAATTGTCACAGCAATATAAATTAATATTTAACATGTTTACAAAGTAAGTTAAACACTATTTAAGTTTTAACTAATAAACAAAGGCTTAAAATTGAAAACTATAATATAAATTTTCAACAATGTGCCTTTTAACCAGAATAGTGTCAAAATGTTTGACCTTAAAGAAAATAAGTAAATAAGAATTAGCTAATAAGCTTGACCATAACTCTAGATAAATTACCTCAAACAAACCTCATGCATCACGTTGGGCGTACATTGTAAAGAAAATATTTCTTCCACCGGCTAGCGTCAGAGATACTTATGGCCTGAGACCCTGTTACCTATCTTTGGGTTTTGTA
Source organism: Polia nebulosa (assembly GCA_951329385.1). Taxonomy (NCBI): domain Eukaryota; kingdom Metazoa; phylum Arthropoda; class Insecta; order Lepidoptera; family Noctuidae; genus Polia; species Polia nebulosa. The sequence goes on along the minus strand of CATNWG010000026.1, from coordinate 68,826 downwards.
CATAAGGTATGTAGGCAGTAAATAAGAGTCCTTAGATTTGGTCTTCACATACATCACGTTTATTTTTAACACTGCATCACACAAGAGAGCACTCCGTTCACAGAAAATTGTATGTTTAACCTACAGTTCATGTTGAAACACTTTTACCCATCTTTTGAAGATTATAGGTCCAGTTCAGAGATCCTCAAACGGCATCTACGCCATGGTCATCTAATCGTGGGCATCTCTTGACACGTGGGTGCTTGTGTACGGAACCATCCTATGATCCGACCATTTTATTAGGTTTTTGCATAGTTATTAAATAAATCTAAAGTAGGAACCCTGCCAACAAATAGAAAGATTTGATGAGACTCCTGAATGCCACGCGCTTAAGACTTAGCATCAGCACAGAAAAAAAAACCCAAAAAGACTACTTACAGCGTCCTACATCCGAATGCTTAATGCATTTGAACTTAACTCTGGTTCCAGCTACCTTTCGAGACATCATTTAAATATTTTCTTAGTTCTTTCCAATAAATAAAGTTTCTTAGACAGACTCGTTGCAGATCCAGTTGGAGAAAAAATGTCAGACGACTATCTGTCATCTGTCAATTCGCAAAACAACGCTTCATTCCACGAAACTAAATTCATTCTATTTTTAGGTGTTCCCCGACTATAAAAATTGACCATCGCAGCTTTATGTTAGAAACTGGTTTTTGGCCCACTTTGCAAAATTTTTGTTTCGTTGAAATTTTTATTCCAGTTCATTTAGTTAACCCGCGCGGAGACGCATCTTTTGACACCCCACACGTGAGCCTAGCTCTCACGAAACGTCAAAAAATTGCTTTTTTTTACGTTTCGAAAGAGCTTGCTAACCTAACCTAACCTAACTAACCTAACCTAACCTAACCTAACCAAACCATCGATATTTCTGCCTCCAGGAGAGCTTTTTTTACCTAGTTTTTTGCATATTAATTATAATGCAGGTTAGCTCCTGCTATCCCGACTATAAAAATTGACCATCGCAGCTTTATGTTAGAAACTGGTTTTTGGCCCACTGTGCAAAATTTTTGTTTCGTTGAAATTTTTATTCCAGTTCATTTAGTTAACCCGCGCGGAGACGCATCTTTTGACACCCCACACGTGAGCCTAGCTCTCACGAAACGTCAAAAAATTGCTTTTTTTTTACGTTTCGAAAGAGCTTGCTAACCTAACCTAACCTAACTAACCTAACCTAACCTAACCAAACCATCGATATTTCTGCCTCCAGGAGAGCTTTTTTTACCTAGTTTTTTGCATATTAATTATAATGCAGGTTAGCTCCTGCTATCCCGACTATAAAAATTGACCATCGCAGCTTTATATTAGAAACTGGTTTTTGGCCCACTGTGCAAAATTTTTGTTTCGTTGAAATTTTTATTCCAGTTCATTTAGTTAACCCGCGTGGAGACGCATCTTTTGACACCCCACACGTGAGCCTAGCTCTCACGAGACGTCAAAAAATTGCTTTTTTTTTACGTTTCGAAAGAGCTTGCTAATCTAACCTAACCTAACTAACCTAACCTAACCTAACCAAACCATCGATATTTCTGCCTCCAGGAGAGCTTTTTTTACCTAGTTTTTTGCATATTAATTATAATGCAGGTTAGCTCCTGCTGTAAAGAAAATATTTCTTCCACCGGCTAGCGTCAGAGATACTTATGGCCTGAGACCCTGTTACCTATCTTTGGGTTTTGTACATAAGGTATGTAGGCAGTAAATAAGAGTCCTTAGATTTGGTCTTCACATATATCACGTTTATTTTTAACACTGCATCACACAAGAGAGCACTCCGTTCACAGAAAATTGTATGTTTAACCTACAATTCATGTTGAAACACTTTTACCCATCTTTTGAAGATTATAGGTCCAGTTCAGAGATCCTCAAACGGCATCTACGCCATGGTCATCTAATCGTGGGCATCTCTTGACACGTGTGTGCTTGTGTACGGAACCATCCTATGATCCGACCATTTTATTAGGTTTTTGCATAGTTATTAAATAAATCTAAAGTAGGAACCCTGCCAACAAATAGAAAGATTTGATGAGACTCCTGAATGCCACGCGCTTAAGACTTAGCATCAGCACAGAAAAAAAAACCCAAAAAGACTACTTACAGCGTCCTACATCCGAATGCTTAATGCATTTGAACTTAACTCTGGTTCCAGCTACCTTTCGAGACATCATTTAAATATTTTCTTAGTTCTTTCCAATAAATAAAGTTTCTTAGACAGACTCGTTGCAGATCCAGTTGGAGAAAAAACGTCAAACGACTATCTGTCATCTGTCAATTCGCAAAACAACGCTTCATTCCACGAAACTAAATTCATTCTATTTTTAGGTGTTACAATACACCTTACCCCGGTTAAAATTTTTTTTTTTTTTATTAAAAAAAATTTTTTTTTTAAAGACTACAATGCCATGCGCATTCAGAATCTCACCAAAACCCTCGACAGAAACTGGGGCAACCCTAAACAAATATGAATTTAGATTCCCCTCAGACACAATAACTAAATTACTACTATATAAGTACTAATTTAATTTAAGTTTTCAATTAAGTATTAAGTATCAAATAAAAATCAAGAAACAGGATGAGAAGGTATGCATAACCCCCAATACACCTTAACAAAAGTCTGTATGTAGGTATGCACACATTTAAATAAAGTTTCAAGTTTAGTTTAATTAAATAATCAATACTCCTCAACGCAGAGTATTGTTATTCCAAAGTATCTATAAATTTTAAATCTAAATAACTACTAGATACTAGAAGTATCAAGTATTCACAAGAAACTATTTCAAAACTAATAAAAAAATAAATATTTAGTTTTGACAACATTAATCTCTTATTCAAGTAATTGAGATTCAATGAGTAAGTATTAAGTTTTATTTTATTACCCTCAATCTCCTATCCTAGTAAGTAACAGTAATACCATAACAACAAGTTCCTAAAGAAAGTAATATCACATCACAAATCTAAGTAATTGTGATTTATCAATGTATTGAGTTTAACTTTGTAGTTGAGTAATTTACAAAAGTCATATTCTATATATTTGAAATTCAAAAGTATTAAGGATAATTTAATTAACCAGGATTATCAGAAACTGTTTAATCAAATTTCATAAGTATTGGCTTGGGTGCAATTCAAGCATGAACCCCAAGCCAAAAACTAAAAGTGAATTGAGGACTATTTGCCCATCTAAACGAATTTGGGTATGCAATACCAGACACACTTACCGTGTATCTTTTAATGGACAGACTTACGAGCATCCTAGCCAACCGTTAACAAAATAAACGAATTGGGGTTCAACTATCCATCTAAACAAATTCGGATATTCAATATACCAGACACATTTATCATGTATCTTTTAGTGAACAAATCTTAAGATGTCCTATAATCAATTCCAAAAGTTAATTATAAATATAATAAATAAAAGTTAAATTTAGTTATCTAAGAGTGAATTGAGGACCATTTGCCCACCTGAACAAATTTGTTTTCAATATACCAGACACACTTATCGTGTATCTTTTAATGGACAGACTTACGAGCATCCTAGCCAATTGTTAATAAAATAAACGAATTGGGGTTCAACTGTCCATCTAAACAAATTTGGATATTCAATATACCAGATACATTTATCATGTATCTTTCAGTGAACAAACCATAAGATGTCCTATAACCAATTCAATATGTGAATTAAACATATAATTCCATAAGTGAATCCAATTAAAAGGATTCAATGAATAAAAGTTAAATTGAGTTTTATTTAATTAAGTTGGGCGCCTGTGGGATCATCAATAAATAAATTTGAGTAAATATCCCACATTTTATAAAAGTTGGTATCACTAGTTACCAAGAGAATTGAGAGGTTTTTATTATACTAATAAAGTAATTAAGTAAAGTGTGTTTAAATTTTAAAGTTTTAATAACTCCGGTGAAGTATTATAGTCATCCGAGAAATTCTCATTAAATATTGAGACCAAGTTAAAATTCGTTTGACTATTTCACTATCAATCCACAGTCAACTATCCAAGTGAACGGTACAAGTCAGAAATTGGTCAGCAATTGGTTCCGAACACAAGCGTACCTCATCGGCCACCGTAGGTGCCAGGTAGTCCTCTTACTTGAAACTGCCACACAGACCTAGATACCGCTTGCAGATCTCATCACAGGATACATTTGGATCGACTGAAACATTAAAATAATTTAATTCATGTACAAATTCCTACCTAAGAAGGTAATCAATCCATAATTTATACATCCTGAACAAAAGAAATCCATCTTAAGTTTCTATACTTAAGTTAAATTAACAAGTTAATATTATACAAGTTAATAAACAAGTTAATATTATATAATATTAAGTGTAAAAAAATTTACCATGAGTTGAAACAATAGTGATCAATACAAATTATAGTTTAAGTTTCACTAAGTGAACATAAGAAGCTAATATTAGACACTCATAGGTGCATCTAATATAAATGAGTTGTTACAATCATAAAATTCAAGAATACATTACAAAGGATGAGGCTCAACAGACCATGTGCTGATAACCTCAAATTAAGTACCTTCACAATAATATCAGGTATTGAACAACTCCAATAATTAAGTTAATCACTATTTTAAGTTTAACCCTTAATTAATAAGGCATAAGACAGGCAACCTAAAATTTTGCCATGTGCTTATCAAATCAGTGAATAAATTGTCACAGCAATATAAATTAATATTTAACATGTTTACAAAGTAAGTTAAACACTATTTAAGTTTTAACTAATAAACAAAGGCTTAAAATTGAAAACTATAATATAAATTTTCAACAATGTGCCTTTTAACCAGAATAGTGTCAAAATGTTTGACCTTAAAGAAAATAAGTAAATAAGAATTAGCTAATAAGCTTGACCATAACTCTAGATAAATTACCTCAAACAAACCTCATGCATCACGTTGGGCGTACATTGTAAAGAAAATATTTCTTCCACCGGCTAGCGTCAGAGATACTTATGGCCTGAGACCCTGTTACCTATCTTTGGGTTTTGTACATAAGGTATGTAGGCAGTAAATAAGAGTCCTTAGATTTGGTCTTCACATACATCACGTTTATTTTTAACACTGCATCACACAAGAGAGCACTCCGTTCACAGAAAATTGTATGTTTAACCTACAGTTCATGTTGAAACACTTTTACCCATCTTTTGAAGATTATAGGTCCAGTTCAGAGATCCTCAAACGGCATCTACGCCATGGTCATCTAATCGTGGGCATCTCTTGACACGTGGGTGCTTGTGTACGGAACCATCCTATGATCCGACCATTTTATTAGGTTTTTGCATAGTTATTAAATAAATCTAAAGTAGGAACCCTGCCAACAAATAGAAAGATTTGATGAGACTCCTGAATGCCACGCGCTTAAGACTTAGCATCAGCACAGAAAAAAAAACCCAAAAAGACTACTTACAGCGTCCTACATCCGAATGCTTAATGCATTTGAACTTAACTCTGGTTCCAGCTACCTTTCGAGACATCATTTAAATATTTTCTTAGTTCTTTCCAATAAATAAAGTTTCTTAGACAGACTCGTTGCAGATCCAGTTGGAGAAAAAATGTCAGACGACTATCTGTCATCTGTCAATTCGCAAAACAACGCTTCATTCCACGAAACTAAATTCATTCTATTTTTAGGTGTTCCCCGACTATAAAAATTGACCATCGCAGCTTTATGTTAGAAACTGGTTTTTGGCCCACTTTGCAAAATTTTTGTTTCGTTGAAATTTTTATTCCAGTTCATTTAGTTAACCCGCGCGGAGACGCATCTTTTGACACCCCACACGTGAGCCTAGCTCTCACGAAACGTCAAAAAATTGCTTTTTTTTACGTTTCGAAAGAGCTTGCTAACCTAACCTAACCTAACTAACCTAACCTAACCTAACCTAACCAAACCATCGATATTTCTGCCTCCAGGAGAGCTTTTTTTACCTAGTTTTTTGCATATTAATTATAATGCAGGTTAGCTCCTGCTATCCCGACTATAAAAATTGACCATCGCAGCTTTATGTTAGAAACTGGTTTTTGGCCCACTGTGCAAAATTTTTGTTTCGTTGAAATTTTTATTCCAGTTCATTTAGTTAACCCGCGCGGAGACGCATCTTTTGACACCCCACACGTGAGCCTAGCTCTCACGAAACGTCAAAAAATTGCTTTTTTTTACGTTTCGAAAGAGCTTGCTAACCTTACCTAACCTAACTAACCTAACCTAACCTAACCAAACCATCGATATTTCTGCCTCCAGGAGAGCTTTTTTTACCTAGTTTTTTGCATATTAATTATAATGCAGGTTAGCTCCTGCTATCCCGACTATAAAAATTGACCATCGCAGCTTTATGTTAGAAACTGGTTTTTGGCCCACTGTGCAAAATTTTTGTTTCGTTGAAATTTTTATTCCAGTTCATTTAGTTAACCCGCGCAGAGACGCATCTTTTGACACCCCACACGTGAGCCTAGCTCTCACGAAACGTCAAAAAATTGCTTTTTTTTTACGTTTCGAAAGAGCTTGCTAACCTAACCTAACCAAACCATCGATATTTCTGCCTCCAGGAGAGCTTTTTTTACCTAGTTTTTTGCATATTAATTATAATGCAGGTTAGCTCCTGCTATCCCGACTATAAAAATTGACCATCGCAGCTTTATATTAGAAACTGGTTTTTGGCCCACTGTGCAAAATTTTTGTTTCGTTGAAATTTTTATTCCAGTTCATTTAGTTAACCCGCGTGGAGACGCATCTTTTGACACCCCACACGTGAGCCTAGCTCTCACGAGACGTCAAAAAATTGCTTTTTTTTTACGTTTCGAAAGAGCTTGCTAATCTAACCTAACCTAACCTAACCAAACCATCGATATTTCTGCCTCCAGGAGAGCTTTTTTTACCTAGTTTTTTGCATATTAATTATAATGCAGGTTAGCTCCTGCTGTAAAGAAAATATTTCTTCCACCGGCTAGCGTCAGAGATACTTATGGCCTGAGACCCTGTTACCTATCTTTGGGTTTTGTACATAAGGTATGTAGGCAGTAAATAAGAGTCCTTAGATTTGGTCTTCACATATATCACGTTTATTTTTAACACTGCATCACACAAGAGAGCACTCCGTTCACAGAAAATTGTATGTTTAACCTACAATTCATGTTGAAACACTTTTACCCATCTTTTGAAGATTATAGGTCCAGTTCAGAAATCCTCAAACGGCATCTACGCCATGGTCATCTAATCGTGGGCATCTCTTGACACGTGTGTGCTTGTGTACGGAACCATCCTATGATCCGACCATTTTATTAGGTTTTTGCATAGTTATTAAATAAATCTAAAGTAGGAACCCTGCCAACAAATAGAAAGATTTGATGAGACTCCTGAATGCCACGCGCTTAAGACTTAGCATCAGCACAGAAAAAAAAACCCAAAAAGACTACTTACAGCGTCCTACATCCGAATGCTTAATGCATTTGAACTTAACTCTGGTTCCAGCTACCTTTCGAGACATCATTTAAATATTTTCTTAGTTCTTTCCAATAAATAAAGTTTCTTAGACAGACTCGTTGCAGATCCAGTTGGAGAAAAAACGTCAAACGACTATCTGTCATCTGTCAATTCGCAAAACAACGCTTCATTCCACGAAACTAAATTCATTCTATTTTTAGGTGTTACAATACACCTTACCCCGGTTAAAAATTTTTTTTTTTTTATTAAAAAAAATTTTTTTTTTAAAGACTACAATGCCATGCGCATTCAGAATCTCACCAAAACCCTCGACAGAAACTGGGGCAACCCTAAACAAATATGAATTTAGATTCCCCTCAGACACAATAACTAAATTACTACTATATAAGTACTAATTTAATTTAAGTTTTCAATTAAGTATTAAGTATCAAATAAAAATCAAGAAACAGGATGAGAAGGTATGCATAACCCCCAATACACCTTAACAAAAGTCTGTATGTAGGTATGCACACATTTAAATAAAGTTTCAAGTTTAGTTTAATTAAATAATCAATACTCCTCAACGCAGAGTATTGTTATTCCAAAGTATCTATAAATTTTAAATCTAAATAACTACTAGATACTAGAAGTATCAAGTATTCACAAGAAACTATTTCAAAACTAATAAAAAAATAAATATTTAGTTTTGACAACATTAATCTCTTATTCAAGTAATTGAGATTCAATGAGTAAGTATTAAGTTTTATTTTATTACCCTCAATCTCCTATCCTAGTAAGTAACAGTAATACCATAACAACAAGTTCCTAAAGAAAGTAATATCACATCACAAATCTAAGTAATTGTGATTTATCAATGTATTGAGTTTAACTTTGTAGTTGAGTAATTTACAAAAGTCATATTCTATATATTTGAAATTCAAAAGTATTAAGGATAATTTAATTAACCAGGATTATCAGAAACTGTTTAATCAAATTTCATAAGTATTGGCTTGGGTGCAATTCAAGCATGAACCCCAAGCCAAAAACTAAAAGTGAATTGAGGACTATTTGCCCATCTAAACGAATTTGGGTATGCAATACCAGACACACTTACCGTGTATCTTTTAATGGACAGACTTACGAGCATCCTAGCCAACCGTTAACAAAATAAACGAATTGGGGTTCAACTATCCATCTAAACAAATTCGGATATTCAATATACCAGACACATTTATCATGTATCTTTTAGTGAACAAATCTTAAGATGTCCTATAATCAATTCCAAAAGTTAATTATAAATATAATAAATAAAAGTTAAATTTAGTTATCTAAGAGTGAATTGAGGACCATTTGCCCACCTGAACAAATTTGTTTTCAATATACCAGACACACTTATCGTGTATCTTTTAATGGACAGACTTACGAGCATCCTAGCCAATTGTTAATAAAATAAACGAATTGGGGTTCAACTGTCCATCTAAACAAATTTGGATATTCAATATACCAGATACATTTATCATGTATCTTTCAGTGAACAAACCATAAGATGTCCTATAACCAATTCAATATGTGAATTAAACATATAATTCCATAAGTGAATCCAATTAAAAGGATTCAATGAATAAAAGTTAAATTGAGTTTTATTTAATTAAGTTGGGCGCCTGTGGGATCATCAATAAATAAATTTGAGTAAATATCCCACATTTTATAAAAGTTGGTATCACTAGTTACCAAGAGAATTGAGAGGTTTTTATTATACTAATAAAGTAATTAAGTAAAGTGTGTTTAAATTTTAAAGTTTTAATAACTCCGGTGAAGTATTATAGTCATCCGAGAAATTCTCATTAAATATTGAGACCAAGTTAAAATTCGTTTGACTATTTCACTATCAATCCACAGTCAACTATCCAAGTGAACGGTACAAGTCAGAAATTGGTCAGCAATTGGTTCCGAACACAAGCGTACCTCATCGGCCACCGTAGGTGCCAGGTAGTCCTCTTACTTGAAACTGCCACACAGACCTAGATACCGCTTGCAGATCTCATCACAGGATACATTTGGATCGACTGAAACATTAAAATAATTTAATTCATGTACAAATTCCTACCTAAGAAGGTAATCAATCCATAATTTATACATCCTGAACAAAAGAAATCCATCTTAAGTTTCTATACTTAAGTTAAATTAACAAGTTAATATTATACAAGTTAATAAACAAGTTAATATTATATAATATTAAGTGTAAAAAAATTTACCATGAGTTGAAACAATAGTGATCAATACAAATTATAGTTTAAGTTTCACTAAGTGAACATAAGAAGCTAATATTAGACACTCATAGGTGCATCTAATATAAATGAGTTGTTACAATCATAAAATTCAAGAATACATTACAAAGGATGAGGCTCAACAGACCATGTGCTGATAACCTCAAATTAAGTACCTTCACAATAATATCAGGTATTGAACAACTCCAATAATTAAGTTAATCACTATTTTAAGTTTAACCCTTAATTAATAAGGCATAAGACAGGCAACCTAAAATTTTGCCATGTGCTTATCAAATCAGTGAATAAATTGTCACAGCAATATAAATTAATATTTAACATGTTTACAAAGTAAGTTAAACACTATTTAAGTTTTAACTAATAAACAAAGGCTTAAAATTGAAAACTATAATATAAATTTTCAACAATGTGCCTTTTAACCAGAATAGTGTCAAAATGTTTGACCTTAAAGAAAATAAGTAAATAAGAATTAGCTAATAAGCTTGACCATAACTCTAGATAAATTACCTCAAACAAACCTCATGCATCACGTTGGGCGTACATTGTAAAGAAAATATTTCTTCCACCGGCTAGCGTCAGAGATACTTATGGCCTGAGACCCTGTTACCTATCTTTGGGTTTTGTACATAAGGTATGTAGGCAGTAAATAAGAGTCCTTAGATTTGGTCTTCACATACATCACGTTTATTTTTAACACTGCATCACACAAGAGAGCACTCCGTTCACAGAAAATTGTATGTTTAACCTACAGTTCATGTTGAAACACTTTTACCCATCTTTTGAAGATTATAGGTCCAGTTCAGAGATCCTCAAACGGCATCTACGCCATGGTCATCTAATCGTGGGCATCTCTTGACACGTGGGTGCTTGTGTACGGAACCATCCTATGATCCGACCATTTTATTAGGTTTTTGCATAGTTATTAAATAAATCTAAAGTAGGAACCCTGCCAACAAATAGAAAGATTTGATGAGACTCCTGAATGCCACGCGCTTAAGACTTAGCATCAGCACAGAAAAAAAAACCCAAAAAGACTACTTACAGCGTCCTACATCCGAATGCTTAATGCATTTGAACTTAACTCTGGTTCCAGCTACCTTTCGAGACATCATTTAAATATTTTCTTAGTTCTTTCCAATAAATAAAGTTTCTTAGACAGACTCGTTGCAGATCCAGTTGGAGAAAAAATGTCAGACGACTATCTGTCATCTGTCAATTCGCAAAACAACGCTTCATTCCACGAAACTAAATTCATTCTATTTTTAGGTGTTCCCCGACTATAAAAATTGACCATCGCAGCTTTATGTTAGAAACTGGTTTTTGGCCCACTTTGCAAAATTTTTGTTTCGTTGAAATTTTTATTCCAGTTCATTTAGTTAACCCGCGCGGAGACGCATCTTTTGACACCCCACACGTGAGCCTAGCTCTCACGAAACGTCAAAAAATTGCTTTTTTTTACGTTTCGAAAGAGCTTGCTAACCTAACCTAACCTAACTAACCTAACCTAACCTAACCTAACCAAACCATCGATATTTCTGCCTCCAGGAGAGCTTTTTTTACCTAGTTTTTTGCATATTAATTATAATGCAGGTTAGCTCCTGCTATCCCGACTATAAAAATTGACCATCGCAGCTTTATGTTAGAAACTGGTTTTTGGCCCACTGTGCAAAATTTTTGTTTCGTTGAAATTTTTATTCCAGTTCATTTAGTTAACCCGCGCGGAGACGCATCTTTTGACACCCCACACGTGAGCCTAGCTCTCACGAAACGTCAAAAAATTGCTTTTTTTTACGTTTCGAAAGAGCTTGCTAACCTTACCTAACCTAACTAACCTAACCTAACCTAACCAAACCATCGATATTTCTGCCTCCAGGAGAGCTTTTTTTACCTAGTTTTTTGCATATTAATTATAATGCAGGTTAGCTCCTGCTATCCCGACTATAAAAATTGACCATCGCAGCTTTATGTTAGAAACTGGTTTTTGGCCCACTGTGCAAAATTTTTGTTTCGTTGAAATTTTTATTCCAGTTCATTTAGTTAACCCGCGCGGAGACGCATCTTTTGACACCCCACACGTGAGCCTAGCTCTCACGAAACGTCAAAAAATTGCTTTTTTTTTACGTTTCGAAAGAGCTTGCTAACCTAACCTAACCTAACTAACGTAACCTAACCTAACCAAACCATCGATATTTCTGCCTCCAGGAGAGCTTTTTTTACTTAGTTTTTTGCATATTAATTATAATGCAGGTTAGCTCCTGCTATCCTGACTATAAAAATTGACCATCGCAGCTTTATGTTAGAAACTGGTTTTTGGCCCACTGTGCAAAATTTTTGTTTCGTTGAAATTTTTATTCCAGTTCATTTAGTTAACCCGCGTGGAGACGCATCTTTTGACACCCCACACGTGAGCCTAGCTCTCACGAAACGTCAAAAAATTGCTTTTTTTTTACGTTTCGAAAGAGCTTGCTAACCTAACCTAACCTAACTAACCTAACCTAACCTAACCAAACCATCGATATTTCTGCCTCCAGGAGAGCTTTTTTTACCTAGTTTTTTGCATATTAATTATAATGCAGGTTAGCTCCTGCTATCCCGACTATAAAAATTGACCATCGCAGCTTTATGTTAGAAACTGGTTTTTGGCCCACTGTGCAAAATTTTTGTTTCGTTGAAATTTTTATTCCAGTTCATTTAGTTAACCCGCGTGGAGACGCATCTTTTGACACCCCACACGTGAGCCTAGCTCTCACGAAACGTCAAAAAATTGCTTTTTTTTTACGTTTCGAAAGAGCTTGCTAACCTAACCTAACCTAACTAACCTAACCTAACCTAACCAAACCATCGATATTTCTGCCTCCAGGAGAGCTTTTTTTACCTAGTTTTTTGCATATTAATTATAATGCAGGTTAGCTCCTGCTGTAAAGAAAATATTTCTTCCACCGGCTAGCGTCAGAGATACTTATGGCCTGAGACCCTGTTACCTATCTTTGGGTTTTGTACATAAGGTATGTAGGCAGTAAATAAGAGTCCTTAGATTTGGTCTTCACATATATCACGTTTATTTTTAACACTGCATCACACAAGAGAGCACTCCGTTCACAGAAAATTGTATGTTTAACCTACAATTCATGTTGAAACACTTTTACCCATCTTTTGAAGATTATAGGTCCAGTTCAGAGATCCTCAAACGGCATCTACGCCATGGTCATCTAATCGTGGGCATCTCTTGACACGTGGGTGCTTGTGTACGGAACCATCCTATGATCCGACCATTTTATTAGGTTTTTGCATAGTTATTAAATAAATCTAAAGTAGGAACCCTGCCAACAAATAGAAAGATTTGATGAGACTCCTGAATGCCACGCGCTTAAGACTTAGCATCAGCACAGAAAAAAAAACCCAAAAAGACTACTTACAGCGTCCTACATCCGAATGCTTAATGCATTTGAACTTAACTCTGGTTCCAGCTACCTTTCGAGACATCATTTAAATATTTTCTTAGTTCTTTCCAATAAATAAAGTTTCTTAGACAGACTCGTTGCAGATCCAGTTGGAGAAAAAACGTCAAACGACTATCTGTCATCTGTCAATTCGCAAAACAACGCTTCATTCCACGAGACTAAATTCATTCTATTTTTAGGTGTTCCCCGACTATAAAATTGACCATCGCAGCTTTATGTTAGAAACTGGTTTTTGGCCCACTGTGCAAAATTTTTGTTTCGTTGAAATTTTTATTCCAGTTCATTTAGTTAACCCGCGCGGAGACGCATCTTTTGACACCCCACACGTGAGCCTAGCTCTCACGAAACGTCAAAAAATTGCTTTTTTTTTACGTTTCGAAAGAGCTTGCTAACCTAACCTAACCTAACTAACCTAACCTAACCAAACCATCGATATTTCTGCCTCCAGGAGAGCTTTTTTTACTTAGTTTTTTGCATATTAATTATAATGCAGGTTAGCTCCTGCTATCCTGACTATAAAAATTGACCATCGCAGCTTTATGTTAGAAACTGGTTTTTGGCCCACTGTGCAAAATTTTTGTTTCGTTGAAATTTTTATTCCAGTTCATTTAGTTAACCCGCGTGGAGACGCATCTTTTGACACCCCACACGTGAGCCTAGCTCTCACGAAACGTCAAAAAATTGCTTTTTTTTTACGTTTCGAAAGAGCTTGCTAACCTAACCTAACCTAACTAACCTAACCTAACCTAACCAAACCATCGATATTTCTGCCTCCAGGAGAGCTTTTTTTACCTAGTTTTTTGCATATTAATTATAATGCAGGTTAGCTCCTGCTGTAAAGAAAATATTTCTTCCACCGGCTAGCGTCAGAGATACTTATGGCCTGAGACCCTGTTACCTATCTTTGGGTTTTGTACATAAGGTATGTAGGCAGTAAATAAGAGTCCTTAGATTTGGTCTTCACATATATCACGTTTATTTTTAACACTGCATCACACAAGAGAGCACTCCGTTCACAGAAAATTGTATGTTTAACCTACAATTCATGTTGAAACACTTTTACCCATCTTTTGAAGATTATAGGTCCAGTTCAGAGATCCTCAAACGGCATCTACGCCATGGTCATCTAATCGTGGGCATCTCTTGACACGTGGGTGCTTGTGTACGGAACCATCCTATGATCCGACCATTTTATTAGGTTTTTGCATAGTTATTAAATAAATCTAAAGTAGGAACCCTGCCAACAAATAGAAAGATTTGATGAGACTCCTGAATGCCACGCGCTTAAGACTTAGCATCAGCACAGAAAAAAAAACCCAAAAAGACTACTTACAGCGTCCTACATCCGAATGCTTAATGCATTTGAACTTAACTCTGGTTCCAGCTACCTTTCGAGACATCATTTAAATATTTTCTTAGTTCTTTCCAATAAATAAAGTTTCTTAGACAGACTCGTTGCAGATCCAGTTGGAGAAAAAAGGTCAAACGACTATCTGTCATCTGTCAATTCGCAAAACAACGCTTCATTCCACGAAACTAAATTCATTCTATTTTTAGGTGTTCCCCGACTATAAAAATTGACCATCGCAGCTTTATGTTAGAAACTGGTTTTTGGCCCACTGTGCAAAATTTTTGTTTCGTTGAAATTTTTATTCCAGTTCATTTAGTTAACCCGCGCGGAGACGCATCTTTTGACACCCCACACGTGAGCCTAGCTCTCACGAAACGTCAAAAAATTGCTTTTTTTTTACGTTTCGAAAGAGCTTGCTAACCTTACCTAACCTAACTAACCTAACCTAACCTAACCAAACCATCGATATTTCTGCCTCCAGGAGAGCTTTTTTTACCTAGTTTTTTGCATATTAATTATAATGCAGGTTAGCTCCTGCTATCCCGACTATAAAAATTGACCATCGCAGCTTTATGTTAGAAACTGGTTTTTGGCCCACTGTGCAAAATTTTTGTTTCGTTGAAATTTTTATTCCAGTTCATTTAGTTAACCCGCGCGGAGACGCATCTTTTGACACCCCACACGTGAGCCTAGCTCTCACGAGACGTCAAAAAATTGCTTTTTTTTTACGTTTCGAAAGAGCTTGCTAATCTAACCTAACCTAACTAACCTAACCTAACCTAACCAAACCATCGATATTTCTGCCTCCAGGAGAGCTTTTTTTACCTAGTTTTTTGCATATTAATTATAATGCAGGTTAGCTCCTGCTGTAAAGAAAATATTTCTTCCACCGGCTAGCGTCAGAGATACTTATGGCCTGAGACCCTGTTACCTATCTTTGGGTTTTGTACATAAGGTATGTAGGCAGTAAATAAGAGTCCTTAGATTTGGTCTTCACATATATCACGTTTATTTTTAACACTGCATCACACAAGAGAGCACTCCGTTCACAGAAAATTGTATGTTTAACCTACAATTCATGTTGAAACACTTTTACCCATCTTTTGAAGATTATAGGTCCAGTTCAGAGATCCTCAAACGGCATCTACGCCATGGTCATCTAATCGTGGGCATCTCTTGACACGTGTGTGCTTGTGTACGGAACCATCCTATGATCCGACCATTTTATTAGGTTTTTGCATAGTTATTAAATAAATCTAAAGTAGGAACCCTGCCAACAAATAGAAAGATTTGATGAGACTCCTGAATGCCACGCGCTTAAGACTTAGCATCAGCACAGAAAAAAAAACCCAAAAAGACTACTTACAGCGTCCTACATCCGAATGCTTAATGCATTTGAACTTAACTCTGGTTCCAGCTACCTTTCGAGACATCATTTAAATATTTTCTTAGTTCTTTCCAATAAATAAAGTTTCTTAGACAGACTCGTTGCAGATCCAGTTGGAGAAAAAACGTCAAACGACTATCTGTCATCTGTCAATTCGCAAAACAACGCTTCATTCCACGAAACTAAATTCATTCTATTTTTAGGTGTTACAATACACCTTACCCCGGTTAAAATTTTTTTTTTTTTTATTAAAAAAAATTTTTTTTTTAAAGACTACAATGCCATGCGCATTCAGAATCTCACCAAAACCCTCGACAGAAACTGGGGCAACCCTAAACAAATATGAATTTAGATTCCCCTCAGACACAATAACTAAATTACTACTATATAAGTACTAATTTAATTTAAGTTTTCAATTAAGTATTAAGTATCAAATAAAAATCAAGAAACAGGATGAGAAGGTATGCATAACCCCCAATACACCTTAACAAAAGTCTGTATGTAGGTATGCACACATTTAAATAAAGTTTCAAGTTTAGTTTAATTAAATAATCAATACTCCTCAACGCAGAGTATTGTTATTCCAAAGTATCTATAAATTTTAAATCTAAATAACTACTAGATACTAGAAGTATCAAGTATTCACAAGAAACTATTTCAAAACTAATAAAAAAATAAATATTTAGTTTTGACAACATTAATCTCTTATTCAAGTAATTGAGATTCAATGAGTAAGTATTAAGTTTTATTTTATTACCCTCAATCTCCTATCCTAGTAAGTAACAGTAATACCATAACAACAAGTTCCTAAAGAAAGTAATATCACATCACAAATCTAAGTAATTGTGATTTATCAATGTATTGAGTTTAACTTTGTAGTTGAGTAATTTACAAAAGTCATATTCTATATATTTGAAATTCAAAAGTATTAAGGATAATTTAATTAACCAGGATTATCAGAAACTGTTTAATCAAATTTCATAAGTATTGGCTTGGGTGCAATTCAAGCATGAACCCCAAGCCAAAAACTAAAAGTGAATTGAGGACTATTTGCCCATCTAAACGAATTTGGGTATGCAATACCAGACACACTTACCGTGTATCTTTTAATGGACAGACTTACGAGCATCCTAGCCAACCGTTAACAAAATAAACGAATTGGGGTTCAACTATCCATCTAAACAAATTCGGATATTCAATATACCAGACACATTTATCATGTATCTTTTAGTGAACAAATCTTAAGATGTCCTATAATCAATTCCAAAAGTTAATTATAAATATAATAAATAAAAGTTAAATTTAGTTATCTAAGAGTGAATTGAGGACCATTTGCCCACCTGAACAAATTTGTTTTCAATATACCAGACACACTTATCGTGTATCTTTTAATGGACAGACTTACGAGCATCCTAGCCAATTGTTAATAAAATAAACGAATTGGGGTTCAACTGTCCATCTAAACAAATTTGGATATTCAATATACCAGATACATTTATCATGTATCTTTCAGTGAACAAACCATAAGATGTCCTATAACCAATTCAATATGTGAATTAAACATATAATTCCATAAGTGAATCCAATTAAAAGGATTCAATGAATAAAAGTTAAATTGAGTTTTATTTAATTAAGTTGGGCGCCTGTGGGATCATCAATAAATAAATTTGAGTAAATATCCCACATTTTATAAAAGTTGGTATCACTAGTTACCAAGAGAATTGAGAGGTTTTTATTATACTAATAAAGTAATTAAGTAAAGTGTGTTTAAATTTTAAAGTTTTAATAACTCCAGTGAAGTATTATAGTCATCCGAGAAATTCTCATTAAATATTGAGACCAAGTTAAAATTCGTTTGACTATTTCACTATCAATCCACAGTCAACTATCCAAGTGAACGGTACAAGTCAGAAATTGGTCAGCAATTGGTTCCGAACACAAGCGTACCTCATCGGCCACCGTAGGTGCCAGGTAGTCCTCTTACTTGAAACTGCCACACAGACCTAGATACCGCTTGCAGATCTCATCACAGGATACATTTGGATCGACTGAAACATTAAAATAATTTAATTCATGTACAAATTCCTACCTAAGAAGGTAATCAATCCATAATTTATACATCCTGAACAAAAGAAATCCATCTTAAGTTTCTATACTTAAGTTAAATTAACAAGTTAATATTATACAAGTTAATAAACAAGTTAATATTATATAATATTAAGTGTAAAAAAATTTACCATGAGTTGAAACAATAGTGATCAATACAAATTATAGTTTAAGTTTCACTAAGTGAACATAAGAAGCTAATATTAGACACTCATAGGTGCATCTAATATAAATGAGTTGTTACAATCATAAAATTCAAGAATACATTACAAAGGATGAGGCTCAACAGACCATGTGCTGATAACCTCAAATTAAGTACCTTCACAATAATATCAGGTATTGAACAACTCCAATAATTAAGTTAATCACTATTTTAAGTTTAACCCTTAATTAATAAGGCATAAGACAGGCAACCTAAAATTTTGCCATGTGCTTATCAAATCAGTGAATAAATTGTCACAGCAATATAAATTAATATTTAACATGTTTACAAAGTAAGTTAAACACTATTTAAGTTTTAACTAATAAACAAAGGCTTAAAATTGAAAACTATAATATAAATTTTCAACAATGTGCCTTTTAACCAGAATAGTGTCAAAATGTTTGACCTTAAAGAAAATAAGTAAATAAGAATTAGCTAATAAGCTTGACCATAACTCTAGATAAATTACCTCAAACAAACCTCATGCATCACGTTGGGCGTACATTGTAAAGAAAATATTTCTTCCACCGGCTAGCGTCAGAGATACTTATGGCCTGAGACCCTGTTACCTATCTTTGGGTTTTGTACATAAGGTATGTAGGCAGTAAATAAGAGTCCTTAGATTTGGTCTTCACATACATCACGTTTATTTTTAACACTGCATCACACAAGAGAGCACTCCGTTCACAGAAAATTGTATGTTTAACCTACAGTTCATGTTGAAACACTTTTACCCATCTTTTGAAGATTATAGGTCCAGTTCAGAGATCCTCAAACGGCATCTACGCCATGGTCATCTAATCGTGGGCATCTCTTGACACGTGGGTGCTTGTGTACGGAACCATCCTATGATCCGACCATTTTATTAGGTTTTTGCATAGTTATTAAATAAATCTAAAGTAGGAACCCTGCCAACAAATAGAAAGATTTGATGAGACTCCTGAATGCCACGCGCTTAAGACTTAGCATCAGCACAGAAAAAAAAACCCAAAAAGACTACTTACAGCGTCCTACATCCGAATGCTTAATGCATTTGAACTTAACTCTGGTTCCAGCTACCTTTCGAGACATCATTTAAATATTTTCTTAGTTCTTTCCAATAAATAAAGTTTCTTAGACAGACTCGTTGCAGATCCAGTTGGAGAAAAAATGTCAGACGACTATCTGTCATCTGTCAATTCGCAAAACAACGCTTCATTCCACGAAACTAAATTCATTCTATTTTTAGGTGTTCCCCGACTATAAAAATTGACCATCGCAGCTTTATGTTAGAAACTGGTTTTTGGCCCACTTTGCAAAATTTTTGTTTCGTTGAAATTTTTATTCCAGTTCATTTAGTTAACCCGCGCGGAGACGCATCTTTTGACACCCCACACGTGAGCCTAGCTCTCACGAAACGTCAAAAAATTGCTTTTTTTTACGTTTCGAAAGAGCTTGCTAACCTAACCTAACCTAACTAACCTAACCTAACCTAACCTAACCAAACCATCGATATTTCTGCCTCCAGGAGAGCTTTTTTTACCTAGTTTTTTGCATATTAATTATAATGCAGGTTAGCTCCTGCTATCCCGACTATAAAAATTGACCATCGCAGCTTTATGTTAGAAACTGGTTTTTGGCCCACTGTGCAAAATTTTTGTTTCGTTGAAATTTTTATTCCAGTTCATTTAGTTAACCCGCGCGGAGACGCATCTTTTGACACCCCACACGTGAGCCTAGCTCTCACGAAACGTCAAAAAATTGCTTTTTTTTACGTTTCGAAAGAGCTTGCTAACCTTACCTAACCTAACTAACCTAACCTAACCTAACCAAACCATCGATATTTCTGCCTCCAGGAGAGCTTTTTTTACCTAGTTTTTTGCATATTAATTATAATGCAGGTTAGCTCCTGCTATCCCGACTATAAAAATTGACCATCGCAGCTTTATGTTAGAAACTGGTTTTTGGCCCACTGTGCAAAATTTTTGTTTCGTTGAAATTTTTATTCCAGTTCATTTAGTTAACCCGCGCGGAGACGCATCTTTTGACACCCCACACGTGAGCCTAGCTCTCACGAAACGTCAAAAAATTGCTTTTTTTTTACGTTTCGAAAGAGCTTGCTAACCTAACCTAACCTAACTAACCTAACCTAACCTAACCAAACCATCGATATTTCTGCCTCCAGGAGAGCTTTTTTTACCTAGTTTTTTGCATATTAATTATAATGCAGGTTAGCTCCTGCTATCCCGACTATAAAAATTGACCATCGCAGCTTTATATTAGAAACTGGTTTTTGGCCCACTGTGCAAAATTTTTGTTTCGTTGAAATTTTTATTCCAGTTCATTTAGTTAACCCGCGTGGAGACGCATCTTTTGACACCCCACACGTGAGCCTAGCTCTCACGAGACGTCAAAAAATTGCTTTTTTTTTACGTTTCGAAAGAGCTTGCTAATCTAACCTAACCTAACCTAACCAAACCATCGATATTTCTGCCTCCAGGAGAGCTTTTTTTACCTAGTTTTTTGCATATTAATTATAATGCAGGTTAGCTCCTGCTGTAAAGAAAATATTTCTTCCACCGGCTAGCGTCAGAGATACTTATGGCCTGAGACCCTGTTACCTATCTTTGGGTTTTGTACATAAGGTATGTAGGCAGTAAATAAGAGTCCTTAGATTTGGTCTTCACATATATCACGTTTATTTTTAACACTGCATCACACAAGAGAGCACTCCGTTCACAGAAAATTGTATGTTTAACCTACAATTCATGTTGAAACACTTTTACCCATCTTTTGAAGATTATAGGTCCAGTTCAGAAATCCTCAAACGGCATCTACGCCATGGTCATCTAATCGTGGGCATCTCTTGACACGTGTGTGCTTGTGTACGGAACCATCCTATGATCCGACCATTTTATTAGGTTTTTGCATAGTTATTAAATAAATCTAAAGTAGGAACCCTGCCAACAAATAGAAAGATTTGATGAGACTCCTGAATGCCACGCGCTTAAGACTTAGCATCAGCACAGAAAAAAAAACCCAAAAAGACTACTTACAGCGTCCTACATCCGAATGCTTAATGCATTTGAACTTAACTCTGGTTCCAGCTACCTTTCGAGACATCATTTAAATATTTTCTTAGTTCTTTCCAATAAATAAAGTTTCTTAGACAGACTCGTTGCAGATCCAGTTGGAGAAAAAACGTCAAACGACTATCTGTCATCTGTCAATTCGCAAAACAACGCTTCATTCCACGAAACTAAATTCATTCTATTTTTAGGTGTTACAATACACCTTACCCCGGTTAAAATTTTTTTTTTTTTTATTAAAAAAAATTTTTTTTTTAAAGACTACAATGCCATGCGCATTCAGAATCTCACCAAAACCCTCGACAGAAACTGGGGCAACCCTAAACAAATATGAATTTAGATTCCCCTCAGACACAATAACTAAATTACTACTATATAAGTACTAATTTAATTTAAGTTTTCAATTAAGTATTAAGTATCAAATAAAAATCAAGAAACAGGATGAGAAGGTATGCATAACCCCCAATACACCTTAACAAAAGTCTGTATGTAGGTATGCACACATTTAAATAAAGTTTCAAGTTTAGTTTAATTAAATAATCAATACTCCTCAACGCAGAGTATTGTTATTCCAAAGTATCTATAAATTTTAAATCTAAATAACTACTAGATACTAGAAGTATCAAGTATTCACAAGAAACTATTTCAAAACTAATAAAAAAATAAATATTTAGTTTTGACAACATTAATCTCTTATTCAAGTAATTGAGATTCAATGAGTAAGTATTAAGTTTTATTTTATTACCCTCAATCTCCTATCCTAGTAAGTAACAGTAATACCATAACAACAAGTTCCTAAAGAAAGTAATATCACATCACAAATCTAAGTAATTGTGATTTATCAATGTATTGAGTTTAACTTTGTAGTTGAGTAATTTACAAAAGTCATATTCTATATATTTGAAATTCAAAAGTATTAAGGATAATTTAATTAACCAGGATTATCAGAAACTGTTTAATCAAATTTCATAAGTATTGGCTTGGGTGCAATTCAAGCATGAACCCCAAGCCAAAAACTAAAAGTGAATTGAGGACTATTTGCCCATCTAAACGAATTTGGGTATGCAATACCAGACACACTTACCGTGTATCTTTTAATGGACAGACTTACGAGCATCCTAGCCAACCGTTAACAAAATAAACGAATTGGGGTTCAACTATCCATCTAAACAAATTCGGATATTCAATATACCAGACACATTTATCATGTATCTTTTAGTGAACAAATCTTAAGATGTCCTATAATCAATTCCAAAAGTTAATTATAAATATAATAAATAAAAGTTAAATTTAGTTATCTAAGAGTGAATTGAGGACCATTTGCCCACCTGAACAAATTTGTTTTCAATATACCAGACACACTTATCGTGTATCTTTTAATGGACAGACTTACGAGCATCCTAGCCAATTGTTAATAAAATAAACGAATTGGGGTTCAACTGTCCATCTAAACAAATTTGGATATTCAATATACCAGATACATTTATCATGTATCTTTCAGTGAACAAACCATAAGATGTCCTATAACCAATTCAATATGTGAATTAAACATATAATTCCATAAGTGAATCCAATTAAAAGGATTCAATGAATAAAAGTTAAATTGAGTTTTATTTAATTAAGTTGGGCGCCTGTGGGATCATCAATAAATAAATTTGAGTAAATATCCCACATTTTATAAAAGTTGGTATCACTAGTTACCAAGAGAATTGAGAGGTTTTTATTATACTAATAAAGTAATTAAGTAAAGTGTGTTTAAATTTTAAAGTTTTAATAACTCCGGTGAAGTATTATAGTCATCCGAGAAATTCTCATTAAATATTGAGACCAAGTTAAAATTCGTTTGACTATTTCACTATCAATCCACAGTCAACTATCCAAGTGAACGGTACAAGTCAGAAATTGGTCAGCAATTGGTTCCGAACACAAGCGTACCTCATCGGCCACCGTAGGTGCCAGGTAGTCCTCTTACTTGAAACTGCCACACAGACCTAGATACCGCTTGCAGATCTCATCACAGGATACATTTGGATCGACTGAAACATTAAAATAATTTAATTCATGTACAAATTCCTACCTAAGAAGGTAATCAATCCATAATTTATACATCCTGAACAAAAGAAATCCATCTTAAGTTTCTATACTTAAGTTAAATTAACAAGTTAATATTATACAAGTTAATAAACAAGTTAATATTATATAATATTAAGTGTAAAAAAATTTACCATGAGTTGAAACAATAGTGATCAATACAAATTATAGTTTAAGTTTCACTAAGTGAACATAAGAAGCTAATATTAGACACTCATAGGTGCATCTAATATAAATGAGTTGTTACAATCATAAAATTCAAGAATACATTACAAAGGATGAGGCTCAACAGACCATGTGCTGATAACCTCAAATTAAGTACCTTCACAATAATATCAGGTATTGAACAACTCCAATAATTAAGTTAATCACTATTTTAAGTTTAACCCTTAATTAATAAGGCATAAGACAGGCAACCTAAAATTTTGCCATGTGCTTATCAAATCAGTGAATAAATTGTCACAGCAATATAAATTAATATTTAACATGTTTACAAAGTAAGTTAAACACTATTTAAGTTTTAACTAATAAACAAAGGCTTAAAATTGAAAACTATAATATAAATTTTCAACAATGTGCCTTTTAACCAGAATAGTGTCAAAATGTTTGACCTTAAAGAAAATAAGTAAATAAGAATTAGCTAATAAGCTTGACCATAACTCTAGATAAATTACCTCAAACAAACCTCATGCATCACGTTGGGCGTACATTGTAAAGAAAATATTTCTTCCACCGGCTAGCGTCAGAGATACTTATGGCCTGAGACCCTGTTACCTATCTTTGGGTTTTGTACATAAGGTATGTAGGCAGTAAATAAGAGTCCTTAGATTTGGTCTTCACATACATCACGTTTATTTTTAACACTGCATCACACAAGAGAGCACTCCGTTCACAGAAAATTGTATGTTTAACCTACAGTTCATGTTGAAACACTTTTACCCATCTTTTGAAGATTATAGGTCCAGTTCAGAGATCCTCAAACGGCATCTACGCCATGGTCATCTAATCGTGGGCATCTCTTGACACGTGGGTGCTTGTGTACGGAACCATCCTATGATCCGACCATTTTATTAGGTTTTTGCATAGTTATTAAATAAATCTAAAGTAGGAACCCTGCCAACAAATAGAAAGATTTGATGAGACTCCTGAATGCCACGCGCTTAAGACTTAGCATCAGCACAGAAAAAAAAACCCAAAAAGACTACTTACAGCGTCCTACATCCGAATGCTTAATGCATTTGAACTTAACTCTGGTTCCAGCTACCTTTCGAGACATCATTTAAATATTTTCTTAGTTCTTTCCAATAAATAAAGTTTCTTAGACAGACTCGTTGCAGATCCAGTTGGAGAAAAAATGTCAGACGACTATCTGTCATCTGTCAATTCGCAAAACAACGCTTCATTCCACGAAACTAAATTCATTCTATTTTTAGGTGTTCCCCGACTATAAAAATTGACCATCGCAGCTTTATGTTAGAAACTGGTTTTTGGCCCACTTTGCAAAGTTTTTGTTTCGTTGAAATTTTTATTCCAGTTCATTTAGTTAACCCGCGCGGAGACGCATCTTTTGACACCCCACACGTGAGCCTAGCTCTCACGAAACGTCAAAAAATTGCTTTTTTTTACGTTTCGAAAGAGCTTGCTAACCTAACCTAACCTAACTAACCTAACCTAACCTAACCTAACCAAACCATCGATATTTCTGCCTCCAGGAGAGCTTTTTTTACCTAGTTTTTTGCATATTAATTATAATGCAGGTTAGCTCCTGCTATCCCGACTATAAAAATTGACCATCGCAGCTTTATGTTAGAAACTGGTTTTTGGCCCACTGTGCAAAATTTTTGTTTCGTTGAAATTTTTATTCCAGTTCATTTAGTTAACCCGCGCGGAGACGCATCTTTTGACACCCCACACGTGAGCCTAGCTCTCACGAAACGTCAAAAAATTGCTTTTTTTTTACGTTTCGAAAGAGCTTGCTAACCTTACCTAACCTAACTAACCTAACCTAACCTAACCAAACCATCGATATTTCTGCCTCCAGGAGAGCTTTTTTTACCTAGTTTTTTGCATATTAATTATAATGCAGGTTAGCTCCTGCTATCCCGACTATAAAAATTGACCATCGCAGCTTTATGTTAGAAACTGGTTTTTGGCCCACTGTGCAAAATTTTTGTTTCGTTGAAATTTTTATTCCAGTTCATTTAGTTAACCCGCGCGGAGACGCATCTTTTGACACCCCACACGTGAGCCTAGCTCTCACGAAACGTCAAAAAATTGCTTTTTTTTTACGTTTCGAAAGAGCTTGCTAACCTAACCTAACCTAACTAACCTAACCTAACCTAACCAAACCATCGATATTTCTGCCTCCAGGAGAGCTTTTTTTACCTAGTTTTTTGCATATTAATTATAATGCAGGTTAGCTCCTGCTATCCCGACTATAAAAATTGACCATCGCAGCTTTATATTAGAAACTGGTTTTTGGCCCACTGTGCAAAATTTTTGTTTCGTTGAAATTTTTATTCCAGTTCATTTAGTTAACCCGCGTGGAGACGCATCTTTTGACACCCCACACGTGAGCCTAGCTCTCACGAGACGTCAAAAAATTGCTTTTTTTTTACGTTTCGAAAGAGCTTGCTAATCTAACCTAACCTAACTAACCTAACCTAACCTAACCAAACCATCGATATTTCTGCCTCCAGGAGAGCTTTTTTTACCTAGTTTTTTGCATATTAATTATAACGCAGGTTAGCTCCTGCTGTAAAGAAAATATTTCTTCACCGGCTAGCGTCAGAGATACTTATGGCCTGAGACCCTGTTACCTATCTTTGGGTTTTGTACATAAGGTATGTAGGCAGTAAATAATAGTCCTTAGATTTGGTCTTCACATATATCACGTTTATTTTTAACACTGCATCACACAAGAGAGCACTCCGTTCACAGAAAATTGTATGTTTAACCTACAATTCATGTTGAAACACTTTTACCCATCTTTTGAAGATTATAGGTCCAGTTCAGAGATCCTCAAACGGCATCTACGCCATGGTCATCTAATCGTGGGCATCTCTTGACACGTGTGTGCTTGTGTACGGAACCATCCTATGATCCGACCATTTTATTAGGTTTTTGCATAGTTATTAAATAAATCTAAAGTAGGAACCCTGCCAACAAATAGAAAGATTTGATGAGACTCCTGAATGCCACGCGCTTAAGACTTAGCATCAGCACAGAAAAAAAAACCCAAAAAGACTACTTACAGCGTCCTACATCCGAATGCTTAATGCATTTGAACTTAACTCTGGTTCCAGCTACCTTTCGAGACATCATTTAAATATTTTCTTAGTTCTTTCCAATAAATAAAGTTTCTTAGACAGACTCGTTGCAGATCCAGTTGGAGAAAAAACGTCAAACGACTATCTGTCATCTGTCAATTCGCAAAACAACGCTTCATTCCACGAAACTAAATTCATTCTATTTTTAGGTGTTACAATACACCTTACCCCGGTTAAAATTTTTTTTTTTTTTATTAAAAAAAATTTTTTTTTTAAAGACTACAATGCCATGCGCATTCAGAATCTCACCAAAACCCTCGACAGAAACTGGGGCAACCCTAAACAAATATGAATTTAGATTCCCCTCAGACACAATAACTAAATTACTACTATATAAGTACTAATTTAATTTACGTTTTCAATTAAGTATTAAGTATCAAATAAAAATCAAGAAACAGGATGAGAAGGTATGCATAACCCCCAATACACCTTAACAAAAGTCTGTATGTAGGTATGCACACATTTAAATAAAGTTTCAAGTTTAGTTTAATTAAATAATCAATACTCCTCAACGCAGAGTATTGTTATTCCAAAGTATCTATAAATTTTAAATCTAAATAACTACTAGATACTAGAAGTATCAAGTATTCACAAGAAACTATTTCAAAACTAATAAAAAAATAAATATTTAGTTTTGACAACATTAATCTCTTATTCAAGTAATTGAGATTCAATGAGTAAGTATTAAGTTTTATTTTATTACCCTCAATCTCCTATCCTAGTAAGTAACAGTAATACCATAACAACAAGTTCCTAAAGAAAGTAATATCACATCACAAATCTAAGTAATTGTGATTTATCAATGTATTGAGTTTAACTTTGTAGTTGAGTAATTTACAAAAGTCATATTCTATATATTTGAAATTCAAAAGTATTAAGGATAATTTAATTAACCAGGATTATCAGAAACTGTTTAATCAAATTTCATAAGTATTGGCTTGGGTGCAATTCAAGCATGAACCCCAAGCCAAAAACTAAAAGTGAATTGAGGACTATTTGCCCATCTAAACGAATTTGGGTATGCAATACCAGACACACTTACCGTGTATCTTTTAATGGACAGACTTACGAGCATCCTAGCCAACCGTTAACAAAATAAACGAATTGGGGTTCAACTATCCATCTAAACAAATTCGGATATTCAATATACCAGACACATTTATCATGTATCTTTTAGTGAACAAATCTTAAGATGTCCTATAATCAATTCCAAAAGTTAATTATAAATATAATAAATAAAAGTTAAATTTAGTTATCTAAGAGTGAATTGAGGACCATTTGCCCACCTGAACAAATTTGTTTTCAATATACCAGACACACTTATCGTGTATCTTTTAATGGACAGACTTACGAGCATCCTAGCCAATTGTTAATAAAATAAACGAATTGGGGTTCAACTGTCCATCTAAACAAATTTGGATATTCAATATACCAGATACATGTATCATGTATCTTTCAGTGAACAAACCATAAGATGTCCTATAACCAATTCAATATGTGAATTAAACATATAATTCCATAAGTGAATCCAATTAAAAGGATTCAATGAATAAAAGTTAAATTGAGTTTTATTTAATTAAGTTGGGCGCCTGTGGGATCATCAATAAATAAATTTGAGTAAATATCCCACATTTTATAAAAGTTGGTATCACTAGTTACCAAGAGAATTGAGAGGTTTTTATTATACTAATAAAGTAATTAAGTAAAGTGTGTTTAAATTTTAAAGTTTTAATAACTCCGGTGAAGTATTATAGTCATCCGAGAAATTCTCATTAAATATTGAGACCAAGTTAAAATTCGTTTGACTATTTCACTATCAATCCACAGTCAACTATCCAAGTGAACGGTACAAGTCAGAAATTGGTCAGCAATTGGTTCCGAACACAAGCGTACCTCATCGGCCACCGTAGGTGCCAGGTAGTCCTCTTACTTGAAACTGCCACACAGACCTAGATACCGCTTGCAGATCTCATCACAGGATACATTTGGATCGACTGAAACATTAAAATAATTTAATTCATGTACAAATTCCTACCTAAGAAGGTAATCAATCCATAATTTATACATCCTGAACAAAAGAAATCCATCTTAAGTTTCTATACTTAAGTTAAATTAACAAGTTAATATTATACAAGTTAATAAACAAGTTAATATTATATAATATTAAGTGTAAAAAAATTTACCATGAGTTGAAACAATAGTGATCAATACAAATTATAGTTTAAGTTTCACTAAGTGAACATAAGAAGCTAATATTAGACACTCATAGGTGCATCTAATATAAATGAGTTGTTACAATCATAAAATTCAAGAATACATTACAAAGGATGAGGCTCAACAGACCATGTGCTGATAACCTCAAATTAAGTACCTTCACAATAATATCAGGTATTGAACAACTCCAATAATTAAGTTAATCACTATTTTAAGTTTAACCCTTAATTAATAAGGCATAAGACAGGCAACCTAAAATTTTGCCATGTGCTTATCAAATCAGTGAATAAATTGTCACAGCAATATAAATTAATATTTAACATGTTTACAAAGTAAGTTAAACACTATTTAAGTTTTAACTAATAAACAAAGGCTTAAAATTGAAAACTATAATATAAATTTTCAACAATGTGCCTTTTAACCAGAATAGTGTCAAAATGTTTGACCTTAAAGAAAATAAGTAAATAAGAATTAGCTAATAAGCTTGACCATAACTCTAGATAAATTACCTCAAACAAACCTCATGCATCACGTTGGGCGTACATTGTAAAGAAAATATTTCTTCCACCGGCTAGCGTCAGAGATACTTATGGCCTGAGACCCTGTTACCTATCTTTGGGTTTTGTACATAAGGTATGTAGGCAGTAAATAAGAGTCCTTAGATTTGGTCTTCACATACATCACGTTTATTTTTAACACTGCATCACACAAGAGAGCACTCCGTTCACAGAAAATTGTATGTTTAACCTACAGTTCATGTTGAAACACTTTTACCCATCTTTTGAAGATTATAGGTCCAGTTCAGAGATCCTCAAACGGCATCTACGCCATGGTCATCTAATCGTGGGCATCTCTTGACACGTGGGTGCTTGTGTACGGAACCATCCTATGATCCGACCATTTTATTAGGTTTTTGCATAGTTATTAAATAAATCTAAAGTAGGAACCCTGCCAACAAATAGAAAGATTTGATGAGACTCCTGAATGCCACGCGCTTAAGACTTAGCATCAGCACAGAAAAAAAAACCCAAAAAGACTACTTACAGCGTCCTACATCCGAATGCTTAATGCATTTGAACTTAACTCTGGTTCCAGCTACCTTTCGAGACATCATTTAAATATTTTCTTAGTTCTTTCCAATAAAAAAAGTTTCTTAGACAGACTCGTTGCAGATCCAGTTGGAGAAAAAATGTCAGACGACTATCTGTCATCTGTCAATTCGCAAAACAACGCTTCATTCCACGAAACTAAATTCATTCTATTTTTAGGTGTTCCCCGACTATAAAAATTGACCATCGCAGCTTTATGTTAGAAACTGGTTTTTGGCCCACTTTGCAAAATTTTTGTTTCGTTGAAATTTTTATTCCAGTTCATTTAGTTAACCCGCGCGGAGACGCATCTTTTGACACCCCACACGTGAGCCTAGCTCTCACGAAACGTCAAAAAATTGCTTTTTTTTACGTTTCGAAAGAGCTTGCTAACCTAACCTAACCTAACTAACCTAACCTAACCTAACCTAACCAAACCATCGATATTTCTGCCTCCAGGAGAGCTTTTTTTACCTAGTTTTTTGCATATTAATTATAATGCAGGTTAGCTCCTGCTATCCCGACTATAAAAATTGACCATCGCAGCTTTATGTTAGAAACTGGTTTTTGGCCCACTGTGCAAAATTTTTGTTTCGTTGAAATTTTTATTCCAGTTCATTTAGTTAACCCGCGCGGAGACGCATCTTTTGACACCCCACACGTGAGCCTAGCTCTCACGAAACGTCAAAAAATTGCTTTTTTTTTACGTTTCGAAAGAGCTTGCTAACCTTACCTAACCTAACTAACCTAACCAAACCATCGATATTTCTGCCTCCAGGAGAGCTTTTTTACCTAGTTTTTTGCATATTAATTTTATTGCAGGTTAGCTCCTGCTATCCCGACTATAAAAATTGACCATCGCAGCTTTATGTTAGAAACTGGTTTTTGGCCCACTGTGCAAAATTTTTGTTTCGTTGAAATTTTTATTCCAGTTCATTTAGTTAACCCGCGCGGAGACGCATCTTTTGACACCCCACACGTGAGCCTAGCTCTCACGAAACGTCAAAAAATTGCTTTTTTTTTTACGTTTCGAAAGAGCTTGCTAACCTAACCTAACCTAACTAACCTAACCTAACCAAACCATCGATATTTCTGCCTCCAGGAGAGCTTTTTTTACCTAGTTTTTTGCATATTAATTATAATGCAGGTTAGCTCCTGCTATCCCGACTATAAAAATTGACCATCGCAGCTTTATGTTAGAAACTGGTTTTTGGCCCACTGTGCAAAATTTTTGTTTCGTTGAAATTTTTATTCCAGTTCATTTAGTTAACCCGCGCGGAGACGCATCTTTTGACACCCCACACGTGAGCCTAGCTCTCACGAAACGTCAAAAAATTGCTTTTTTTTTACGTTTCGAAAGAGCTTGCTAACCTAACCTAACCTAACTAACCTAACCTAACCTAACCAAACCATCGATATTTCTGCCTCCAGGAGAGCTTTTTTTACCTAGTTTTTTGCATATTAATTATAATGCAGGTTAGCTCCTGCTATCCCGACTATAAAAATTGACCATCGCAGCTTTATGTTAGAAACTGGTTTTTGGCCCACTGTGCAAAATTTTTGTTTCGTTGAAATTTTCATTCCAGTTCATTTAGTTAACCCGCGCGGAGACGCATCTTTTGACACCCCACACGTGAGCCTAGCTCTCACGAAACGTCAAAAAATTGCTTTTTTTTTACGTTTCGAAAGAGC
Source organism: Polia nebulosa (assembly GCA_951329385.1). Taxonomy (NCBI): domain Eukaryota; kingdom Metazoa; phylum Arthropoda; class Insecta; order Lepidoptera; family Noctuidae; genus Polia; species Polia nebulosa. The sequence continues at coordinate 37,072 of CATNWG010000026.1, read as the reverse complement.
TTGCTAACCTAACCTAACCTAACTAACCTAACCTAACCTAACCAAACCATCGATATTTCTGCCTCCAGGAGAGCTTTTTTACCTAGTTTTTTGCATATTAATTTTATTGCAGGTTAGCTCCTGCTATCCCGACTATAAAAATTGACCATCGCAGCTTTATGTTAGAAACTGGTTTTTGGCCCACTGTGCAAAATTTTTGTTTCGTTGAAATTTTTATTCCAGTTCATTTAGTTAACCCGCGCGGAGACGCATCTTTTGACACCCCACACGTGAGCCTAGCTCTCACGAAACGTCAAAAAATTGCTTTTTTTTTACGTTTCGAAAGAGCTTGCTAACCTAACCTAACCTAACTAACCTAACCTAACCAAACCATCGATATTTCTGCCTCCAGGAGAGCTTTTTTTACCTAGTTTTTTGCATATTAATTATAATGCAGGTTAGCTCCTGCTATCCCGACTATAAAAATTGACCATCGCAGCTTTATGTTAGAAACTGGTTTTTGGCCCACTGTGCAAAATTTTTGTTTCGTTGAAATTTTTATTCCAGTTCATTTAGTTAACCCGCGCGGAGACGCATCTTTTGACACCCCACACGTGAGCCTAGCTCTCACGAAACGTCAAAAAATTGCTTTTTTTTTACGTTTCGAAAGAGCTTGCTAACCTAACCTAACCTAACTAACCTAACCTAACCTAACCAAACCATCGATATTTCTGCCTCCAGGAGAGCTTTTTTACCTAGTTTTTTGCATATTAATTTTATTGCAGGTTAGCTCCTGCTATCCCGACTATAAAAATTGACCATCGCAGCTTTATGTTAGAAACTGGTTTTTGGCCCACTGTGCAAAATTTTTGTTTCGTTGAAATTTTTATTCCAGTTCATTTAGTTAACCCGCGCGGAGACGCATCTTTTGACACCCCTCACGTGAGCCTAGCTCTCACGAAACGTCAAAAAATTGCTTTTTTTTTACGTTTCGAAAGAGCTTGCTAACCTAACCTAACCTAACTAACCTAACCTAACCAAACCATCGATATTTCTGCCTCCAGGAGAGCTTTTTTTACCTAGTTTTTTGCATATTAATTATAATGCAGGTTAGCTCCTGCTATCCCGACTATAAAAATTGACCATCGCAGCTTTATGTTAGAAACTGGTTTTTGGCCCACTGTGCAAAATTTTTGTTTCGTTGAAATTTTTATTCCAGTTCATTTAGTTAACCCGCGCGGAGACGCATCTTTTGACACCCCACACGTGAGCCTAGCTCTCACGAAACGTCAAAAAATTGCTTTTTTTTTACGTTTCGAAAGAGCTTGCTAACCTAACCTAACCTAACTAACCTAACCTAACCAAACCATCGATATTTCTGCCTCCAGGAGAGCTTTTTTTACCTAGTTTTTTGCATATTAATTATAATGCAGGTTAGCTCCTGCTATCCCGACTATAAAAATTGACCATCGCAGCTTTATGTTAGAAACTGGTTTTTGGCCCACTGTGCAAAATTTTTGTTTCGTTGAAATTTTTATTCCAGTTCATTTAGTTAACCCGCGCGGAGACGCATCTTTTGACACCCCACACGTGAGCCTAGCTCTCACGAAACGTCAAAAAATTGCTTTTTTTTTACGTTTCGAAAGAGCTTGCTAACCTAACCTAACCTAACTAACCTAACCTAACCTAACCAAACCATCGATATTTCTGCCTCCAGGAGAGCTTTTTTACCTAGTTTTTTGCATATTAATTTTATTGCAGGTTAGCTCCTGCTATCCCGACTATAAAAATTGACCATCGCAGCTTTATGTTAGAAACTGGTTTTTGGCCCACTGTGCAAAATTTTTGTTTCGTTGAAATTTTTATTCCAGTTCATTTAGTTAACCCGCGCGGAGACGCATCTTTTGACACCCCTCACGTGAGCCTAGCTCTCACGAAACGTCAAAAAATTGCTTTTTTTTTACGTTTCGAAAGAGCTTGCTAACCTAACCTAACCTAACTAACCTAACCTAACCAAACCATCGATATTTCTGCCTCCAGGAGAGCTTTTTTTACCTAGTTTTTTGCATATTAATTATAATGCAGGTTAGCTCCTGCTATCCCGACTATAAAAATTGACCATCGCAGCTTTATGTTAGAAACTGGTTTTTGGCCCACTGTGCAAAATTTTTGTTTCGTTGAAATTTTTATTCCAGTTCATTTAGTTAACCCGCGCGGAGACGCATCTTTTGACACCCCACACGTGAGCCTAGCTCTCACGAAACGTCAAAAAATTGCTTTTTTTTTACGTTTCGAAAGAGCTTGCTAACCTAACCTAACCTAACTAACCTAACCTAACCTAACCAAACCATCGATATTTCTGCCTCCAGGAGAGCTTTTTTTACCTAGTTTTTTGCATATTAATTATAATGCAGGTTAGCTCCTGCTATCCCGACTATAAAAATTGACCATCGCAGCTTTATGTTAGAAACTGGTTTTTGGCCCACTGTGCAAAATTTTTGTTTCGTTGAAATTTTTATTCCAGTTCATTTAGTTAACCCGCGCGGAGACGCATCTTTTGACACCCCACACGTGAGCCTAGCTCTCACGAAACGTCAAAAAATTGCTTTTTTTTTACGTTTCGAAAGAGCTTGCTAACCTAACCTAACCTAACTAACCTAACCTAACCTAACCTAACCAAACCATCGATATTTCTGCCTCCAGGAGAGCTTTTTTTACCTAGTTTTTTGCATATTAATTATAATGCAGGTTAGCTCCTGCTATCCCGACTATAAAAATTGACCATCGCAGCTTTATGTTAGAAACTGGTTTTTGGCCCACTGTGCAAAATTTTTGTTTCGTTGAAATTTTTATTCCAGTTCATTTAGTTAACCCGCGCGGAGACGCATCTTTTGACACCCCACACGTGAGCCTAGCTCTCACGAAACGTCAAAAAATTGCTTTTTTTTTACGTTTCGAAAGAGCTTGCTAACCTAACCTAACCTAACTAACCTAACCTAACCTAACCAAACCATCGATATTTCTGCCTCCAGGAGAGCTTTTTTTACCTAGTTTTTTGCATATTAATTATAATGCAGGTTAGCTCCTGCTATCCCGACTATAAAAATTGACCATCGCAGCTTTATGTTAGAAACTGGTTTTTGGCCCACTGTGCAAAATTTTTGTTTCGTTGAAATTTTTATTCCAGTTCATTTAGTTAATCCGCGCGGAGACGCATCTTTTGACACCCCACACGTGAGCCTAGCTCTCACGAAACGTCAAAAAATTGCTTTTTTTTTACGTTTCGAAAGAGCTTGCTAACCTAACCTAACCTAACTAACCTAACCTAACCTAACCAAACCATCGATATTTCTGCCTCCAGGAGAGCTTTTTTTACTTAGTTTTTTGCATATTAATTATAATGCAGGTTAGCTCCTACTATCCTGACTATAAAAATTGACCATCGCAGCTTTATGTTAGAAACTGGTTTTTGGCCCACTGTGCAAAATTTTTGTTTCGTTGAAATTTTTATTCCAGTTCATTTAGTTAACCCGCACGGAGACGCAACTTTTGACACCCCACACGTGAGCCTAGCTCTCACGAAACGTCAAAAAATTGCTTTTTTTTTACGTTTCGAAAGAGCTTGCTAACCTAACCTAACCTAACTAACCTAACCTAACCTAACCAAACCATCGATATTTCTGCCTCCAGAAGAGCTTTTTTTACCTAGTTTTTTGCATATTAATTATAATGCAGGTTAGCTCCTGCTATCCCGACTATAATAATTGACCATCGCAGCTTTATGTTAGAAACTGGTTTTTGGCCCACTGTGCAAAATTTTTGTTTCGTTGAAATTTTTATTCCAGTTCATTTAGTTAATCCGCGCGGAGACGCATCTTTTGACACCCCACACGTGAGCCTAGCTCTCACGAAACGTCAAAAAATTGCTTTTTTTTTACGTTTCGAAAGAGCTTGCTAACCTAACCTAACCTAACTAACCTAACCTAACCTAACCAAACCATCGATATTTCTGCCTCCAGGAGAGCTTTTTTTACTTAGTTTTTTGCATATTAATTATAATGCAGGTTAGCTCCTACTATCCTGACTATAAAAATTGACCATCGCAGCTTTATGTTAGAAACTGGTTTTTGGCCCACTGTGCAAAATTTTTGTTTCGTTGAAATTTTTATTCCAGTTCATTTAGTTAACCCGCGCGGAGACGCATCTTTTGACACCCCACACGTGAGCCTAGCTCTCACGAAACGTCAAAAAATTGCTTTTTTTTTACGTTTCGAAAGAGCTTGCTAACCTAACCTAACCTAACTAACCTAACCTAACCTAACCAAACCATCGATATTTCTGCCTCCAGAAGAGCTTTTTTTACCTAGTTTTTTGCATATTAATTATAATGCAGGTTAGCTCCTGCTATCCCGACTATAATAATTGACCATCGCAGCTTTATGTTAGAAACTGGTTTTTGGCCCACTGTGCAAAATTTTTGTTTAGTTGAAATTTTTATTCCAGTTCATTTAGTTAACCCGCGCGGAGACGCATCTTTTGACACCCCACACGTGAGCCTAGCTCTCACGAAACGTCAAAAAATTGCTTTTTTTTTACGTTTCGAAAAAGCCTGCTAACCTAACCTAACCTAACTAACCTAACCTAACCTAACCAAACCATCGATATTTCTGCCTCCAAGAGAGCTTTTTTACCTAGTTTTTTGCATATTAATTTTATTGCAGGTTAGCTCCTGCTATCCCGACTATAAAAATTGACCATCGCAGCTTTATGTTAGAAACTGGTTTTTGGCCCACTGTGCAAAATTTTTGTTTCGTTGAAATTTTTATTCCAGTTCATTTAGTTAACCCGCGCGGAGACGCAACTTTTGACACCACACACGTGAGCCTAGCTCTCACGACACGTCAAAAAATTGCTTTTTTTTACGTTTCGAAAGAGCTTGCTAACCTAACCTAACCTAACTAACCTAACCTAACCTAACCAAACCATCGATATTTCTGCCTCCAGGAGAGCTTTTTTTACCTAGTTTTTTGCATATTAATTATAATGCAGGTTAGCTCCTGCTGTAAAGAAAATATTTCTTCCACCGGCTAGCGTCAGAGATACTTATGGTCTGAGACCCTGTTACCTATCTTTGGGTTTTGTACATAAGGTATGTAGGCAGTAAATAAGAGTCTTTAGATTTGGTCTTCACATATATCACGTTTATTTTTAACACTGCATCACACAAGAGAGCACTCCGTTCACAGAAAATTGTATGTTTAACCTACAATTCATGTTGAAACACTTTTACCCATCTTTTGAAGATTATAGGTCCAGTTCAGAGATCCTCAAACGGCATCTACGCCATGGTCATCTAATCGTGGGCATCTCTTGACACGTGGGTGCTTGTGTACGGAACCATCCTATGATCCGACCATTTTATTAGGTTTTTGCATAGTTATTAAATAAATCTAAAGTAGGAACCCTGCCAACAAATAGAAAGATTTGATGAGACTCCTGAATGCCACGCGCTTAAGACTTAGCATCAGCACAGAAAAAAAAACCCAAAAAGACTACTTACAGCGTCCTACATCCGAATGCTTAATGCATTTGAACTTAACTCTGGTTCCAGCTACCTTTCGAGACATCATTTAAATATTTTCTTAGTTCTTTCCAATAAATAAAGTTTCTTAGACAGACTCGTTGCAGATCCAGTTGGAGAAAAAACGTCAAACGACTATCTGTCATCTGTCAATTCGCAAAACAACGCTTCATTCCACGAAACTAAATTCATTCTATTTTTAGGTGTTCCCCGACTATAAAAATTGACCATCGCAGCTTTATGTTAGAAACTGGTTTTTGGCCCACTGTGCAAAATTTTTGTTTCGTTGAAATTTTTATTCCAGTTCATTTAGTTAACCCGCGCGGAGACGCATCTTTTGACACCCCACACGTGAGCCTAGCTCTCACGAAACGTCAAAAAATTGCTTTTTTTTTACGTTTCGAAAGAGCTTGCTAACCTAACCTAACCTAACTAACCTAACCTAACCTAACCAAACCATCGATATTTCTGCCTCCAGGAGAGCTTTTTTTACTTAGTTTTTTGCATATTAATTATAATGCAGGTTAGCTCCTACTATCCTGACTATAAAAATTGACCATCGCAGCTTTATGTTAGAAACTGGTTTTTGGCCCACTGTGCAAAATTTTTGTTTCGTTGAAATTTTTATTCCAGTTCATTTAGTTAACCCGCGCGGAGACGCATCTTTTGACACCCCACACGTGAGCCTAGCTCTCACGAAACGTCAAAAAATTGCTTTTTTTTACGTTTCGAAAGAGCTTGCTAACCTAACCTAACCTAACTAACCTAACCTAACCTAACCAAACCATCGATATTTCTGCCTCCAGGAGAGCTTTTTTTACCTAGTTTTTTGCATATTAATTATAATGCAGGTTAGCTCCTGCTATCCCGACTATAAAAATTGACCATCGCAGCTTTATGTTAGAAACTGGTTTTTGGCCCACTGTGCAAAATTTTTGTTTCGTTGAAATTTTTATTCCAGTTCATTTAGTTAACCCGCGCGGAGACGCATCTTTTGACACCCCACACGTGAGCCTAGCTCTCACGAAACGTCAAAAAATTGCTTTTTTTTTACGTTTCGAAAGAGCTTGCTAACCTAACCTAACCTAACTAACCTAACCTAACCTAACCAAACCATCGATATTTCTGCCTCCAGGAGAGCTTTTTTTACCTAGTTTTTTGCATATTAATTATAATGCAGGTTAGCTCCTGCTATCCCGACTATAAAAATTGACCATCGCAGCTTTATGTTAAAAACTGGTTTTTGGCCCACTGTGCAAAATTTTTGTTTCGTTGAAATTTTTATTCCAGTTCATTTAGTTAACCCGCGCGGAGACGCATCTTTTGACACCCCACACGTGAGCCTAGCTCTCACGAAACGTCAAAAAATTGCTTTTTTTTTACGTTTCGAAAGAGCTTGCTAACCTAACCTAACCTAACTAACCTAACCTAACCTAACCAAACCATCGATATTTCTGCCTCCAGGAGAGCTTTTTTTACCTAGTTTTTTGCATATTAATTATAATGCAGGTTAGCTCCTGCTGTAAAGAAAATATTTCTTCCACCGGCTAGCGTCAGAGATACTTATGGCCTGAGACCCTGTTACCTATCTTTGGGTTTTGTACATAAGGTATGTAGGCAGTAAATAAGAGTCCTTAGATTTGGTCTTCACATATATCACGTTTATTTTTAACACTGCATCACACAAGAGAGCACTCCGTTCACAGAAAATTGTATGTTTAACCTACAATTCATGTTGAAACACTTTTACCCATCTTTTGAAGATTATAGGTCCAGTTCAGAGATCCTCAAACGGCATCTACGCCATGGTCATCTAATCGTGGGCATCTCTTGACACGTGGGTGCTTGTGTACGGAACCATCCTATGATCCGACCATTTTATTAGGTTTTTGCATAGTTATTAAATAAATCTAAAGTAGGAACCCTGCCAACAAATAGAAAGATTTGATGAGACTCCTGAATGCCACGCGCTTAAGACTTAGCATCAGCACAGAAAAAAAAACCCAAAAAGACTACTTACAGCGTCCTACATCCGAATGCTTAATGCATTTGAACTTAACTCTGGTTCCAGCTACCTTTCGAGACATCATTTAAATATTTTCTTAGTTCTTTCCAATAAATAAAGTTTCTTAGACAGACTCGTTGCAGATCCAGTTGGAGAAAAAACGTCAAACGACTATCTGTCATCTGTCAATTCGCAAAACAACGCTTCATTCCACGAAACTAAATTCATTCTATTTTTAGGTGTTCCCCGACTATAAAAATTGACCATCGCAGCTTTATGTTAGAAACTGGTTTTTGGCCCACTGTGCAAAATTTTTGTTTCGTTGAAATTTTTATTCCAGTTCATTTAGTTAACCCGCGCGGAGACGCATCTTTTGACACCCCACACGTGAGCCTAGCTCTCACGAAACGTCAAAAAATTGCTTTTTTTTTACGTTTCGAAAGAGCTTGCTAACCTAACCTAACCTAACTAACCTAACCTAACCTAACCAAACCATCGATATTTCTGCCTCCAGGAGAGCTTTTTTTACTTAGTTTTTTGCATATTAATTATAATGCAGGTTAGCTCCTACTATCCTGACTATAAAAATTGACCATCGCAGCTTTATGTTAGAAACTGGTTTTTGGCCCACTGTGCAAAATTTTTGTTTCGTTGAAATTTTTATTCCAGTTCATTTAGTTAACCCGCGCGGAGACGCATCTTTTGACACCCCACACGTGAGCCTAGCTCTCACGAAACGTCAAAAAATTGCTTTTTTTTTACGTTTCGAAAGAGCTTGCTAACCTAACCTAACCTAACTAACCTAACCTAACCTAACCAAACCATCGATATTTCTGCCTCCAGGAGAGCTTTTTTTACCTAGTTTTTTGCATATTAATTATAATGCAGGTTAGCTCCTGCTATCCTGACTATAAAAATTGACCATCGCAGCTTTATGTTAGAAACTGGTTTTTGGACCACTGTGCAAAATTTTTGTTTCGTTGAAATTTTTATTCCAGTTCATTTAGTTAACCCGCGCGGAGACGCATCTTTTGACACCCCACACGTGAGCCTAGCTCTCACGAAACGTCAAAAAATTGCTTTTTTTTTACGTTTCGAAAGAGCTTGCTAACCTAACCTAACCTAACTAACCTAACCTAACCTAACCAAACCATCGATATTTCTGCCTCCAGGAGAGCTTTTTTTACCTAGTTTTTTGCATATTAATTATAATGCAGGTTAGCTCCTGCTATCCCGACTATAAAAATTGACCATCGCAGCTTTATGTTAGAAACTGGTTTTTGGCCCACTGTGCAAAATTTTTGTTTCGTTGAAATTTTTATTCCAGTTCATTTAGTTAACCCGCGCGGAGACGCATCTTTTGACACCCCACACGTGAGCCTAGCTCTCACGAAACGTCAAAAAATTGCTTTTTTTTTACGTTTCGAAAGAGCTTGCTAACCTAACCTAACCTAACTAACCTAACCTAACCTAACCAAACCATCGATATTTCTGCCTCCAGGAGAGCTTTTTTTACTTAGTTTTTTGCATATTAATTATAATGCAGGTTAGCTCCTGCTATCCTGACTATAAAAATTGACCATCGCAGCTTTATGTTAGAAACTGGTTTTTGGCCCACTGTGCAAAATTTTTGTTTCGTTGAAATTTTTATTCCAGTTCATTTAGTTAACCCGCGTGGAGACGCATCTTTTGACACCCCACACGTGAGCCTAGCTCTCACGAAACGTCAAAAAATTGCTTTTTTTTACGTTTCGAAAGAGCTTGCTAACCTAACCTAACCTAACTAACCTAACCTAACCTAACCAAACCATCGATATTTCTGCCTCCAGGAGAGCTTTTTTTACCTAGTTTTTTGCATATTAATTATAATGCAGGTTAGCTCCTGCTGTAAAGAAAATATTTCTTCCACCGGCTAGCGTCAGAGATACTTATGGCCTGAGACCCTGTTACCTATCTTTGGGTTTTGTACATAAGGTATGTAGGCAGTAAATAAGAGTCCTTAGATTTGGTCTTCACATATATCACGTTTATTTTTAACACTGCATCACACAAGAGAGCACTCCGTTCACAGAAAATTGTATGTTTAACCTACAATTCATGTTGAAACACTTTTACCCATCTTTTGAAGATTATAGGTCCAGTTCAGAGATCCTCAAACGGCATCTACGCCATGGTCATCTAATCGTGGGCATCTCTTGACACGTGGGTGCTTGTATACGGAACCATCCTATGATCCGACCATTTTATTAGGTTTTTGCATAGTTATTAAATAAATCTAAAGTAGGAACCCTGCCAACAAATAGAAAGATTTGATGAGACTCCTGAATGCCACGCGCTTAAGACTTAGCATCAGCACAGAAAAAAAAACCCAAAAAGACTACTTACAGCGTCCTACATCCGAATGCTTAATGCATTTGAACTTAACTCTGGTTCCAGCTACCTTTCGAGACATCATTTAAATATTTTCTTAGTTCTTTCCAATAAATAAAGTTTCTTAGACAGACTCGTTGCAGATCCAGTTGGAGAAAAAACGTCAAACGACTATCTGTCATCTGTCATTTCGCAAAACAACGCTTCATTCCACGAAACTAAATTCATTCTATTTTTAGGTGTTCCCCGACTATAAAAATTGACCATCGCAGCTTTATGTTAGAAACTGGTTTTTGGCCCACTGTGCAAAATTTTTGATTCGTTGAAATTTTTATTCCAGTTCATTTAGTTAACCCGCGCGGAGACGCATCTTTTGACACCCCACACGTGAGCCTAGCTCTCACGAAACGTCAAAAAATGGCTTTTTTTTTACGTTTCGAAAGAGCTTGCTAACCTAACCTAACCTAACTAACCTAACCTAACCTAACCAAACCATCGATATTTCTGCCTCCAGGAGAGCTTTTTTTACTTAGTTTTTTGCATATTAATTATAATGCAGGTTAGCTCCTACTATCCTGACTATAAAAATTGACCATTGCAGCTTTATGTTAGAAACTGGTTTTTGGCCCACTGTGCAAAATTTTTGTTTCGTTGAAATTTTTATTCCAGTTCATTTAGTTAACCCGCGTGGAGACGCATCTTTTGACACCCCACACGTGAGCCTAGCTCTCACGAAACGTCAAAAAATTGCTTTTTTTTTACGTTTCGAAAGAGCTTGCTAACCTAACCTAACCTAACTAACCTAACCTAACCTAACCAAACCATCGATATTTCTGCCTCCAGAAGAGCTTTTTTTACCTAGTTTTTTGCATATTAATTATAATGCAGGTTAGCTCCTGCTGTAAAGAAAATATTTCTTCCACTGGCTAGCGTCAGAGATACTTATGGCCTGAGACCCTGTAACCTATCTTTGGGTTTTGTACATAAGGTATGTAGGCAGTAAATAAGAGTCCTTAGATTTGGTCTTCACATATATCACGTTTATTTTTAACACTGCATCACACAAGAGAGCACTCCGTTCACAGAAAATTGTATGTTTAACCTATAATTCATGTTGAAACACTTTTACCCATCTTTTGAAGATTATAGGTCCAGTTCAGAGATCCTCAAACGGCATCTACGCCATGGTCATCTAATCGTGGGCATCTCTTGACACGTGGGTGCTTGTGTACGGAACCATCCTATGATCCGACCATTTTATTAGGTTTTTGCATAGTTATTAAATAAATCTAAAGTAGGAACCCTGCCAACAAATAGAAAGATTTGATGAGACACCTGAATGCCACGCGCTTAAGACTTAGCATCAGCACAGAAAAAAAAACCCAAAAAGACTACTTACAGCGTCCTACATCCGAATGCTTAATGCATTTGAACTTAACTCTGGTTCCAGCTACCTTTCGAGACATCATTTAAATATTTTCTTAGTTCTTTCCAATAAATAAAGTTTCTTAGACAGACTCGTTGCAGATCCAGTTGGAGAAAAAACGTCAAACGACTATCTGTCATCTGTCATTTCGCAAAACAACGCTTCATTCCACGAAACTAAATTCATTCTATTTTTAGGTGTTCCCCGACTATAAAAATTGACCATCGCAGCTTTATGTTAGAAACTGGTTTTTGGCCCACTGTGCAAAATTTTTGATTCGTTGAAATTTTTATTCCAGTTCATTTAGTTAACCCGCGCGGAGACGCATCTTTTGACACCCCACACGTGAGCCTAGCTCTCACGAAACGTCAAAAAATGGCTTTTTTTTTACGTTTCGAAAGAGCTTGCTAACCTAACCTAACCTAACTAACCTAACCTAACCTAACCAAACCATCGATATTTCTGCCTCCAGGAGAGCTTTTTTTACTTAGTTTTTTGCATATTAATTATAATGCAGGTTAGCTCCTACTATCCTGACTATAAAAATTGACCATCGCAGCTTTATGTTAGAAACTGGTTTTTGGCCCACTGTGCAAAATTTTTGTTTCGTTGAAATTTTTATTCCAGTTCATTTAGTTAACCCGCGTGGAGACGCATCTTTTGACACCCCACACGTGAGCCTAGCTCTCACGAAACGTCAAAAAATTGCTTTTTTTTTACGTTTCGAAAGAGCTTGCTAACCTAACCTAACCTAACTAACCTAACCTAACCTAACCAAACCATCGATATTTCTGCCTCCAGAAGAGCTTTTTTTACCTAGTTTTTTGCATATTAATTATAATGCAGGTTAGCTCCTGCTGTAAAGAAAATATTTCTTCCACTGGCTAGCGTCAGAGATACTTATGGCCTGAGACCCTGTAACCTATCTTTGGGTTTTGTACATAAGGTATGTAGGCAGTAAATAAGAGTCCTTAGATTTGGTCTTCACATATATCACGTTTATTTTTAACACTGCATCACACAAGAGAGCACTCCGTTCACAGAAAATTGTATGTTTAACCTATAATTCATGTTGAAACACTTTTACCCATCTTTTGAAGATTATAGGTCCAGTTCAGAGATCCTCAAACGGCATCTACGCCATGGTCATCTAATCGTGGGCATCTCTTGACACGTGGGTGCTTGTGTACGGAACCATCCTATGATCCGACCATTTTATTAGGTTTTTGCATAGTTATTAAATAAATCTAAAGTAGGAACCCTGCCAACAAATAGAAAGATTTGATGAGACACCTGAATGCCACGCGCTTAAGACTTAGCATCAGCACAGAAAAAAAAACCCAAAAAGACTACTTACAGCGTCCTACATCCGAATGCTTAATGCATTTGAACTTAACTCTGGTTCCAGCTACCTTTCGAGACATCATTTAAATATTTTCTTAGTTCTTTCCAATAAATAAAGTTTCTTTGTTGGGACTTTCGTTGGTAGTGGTGAAGGTTTATCACGTGCTTTTGTTTGTGTTACGAATTTTTTCGATTTAAGTTAATTTTTCCACTGTGAGCTTCAATCGAGACGGTTCTTTGTGTTTGTGTTGTATCGTAAGTTTGTATACTTTTAATTATTAAGTCTTTTAACCAGTATCTTTAATGGAAACTAAAAAACCGCCTGACCCTCCTGATCCTTTTGAATTCACTCCGGTGCTGACAGTCTCCCTCCCCAACGACAATGTACAAGAGGAAATGGAATCTGAGCCTTCAAGTAGAAAAAGATTGGCTACTTCTCCCCCAACTACTGTAACAAATCCTCCAAAACTCCTCAAAAAAGAATTCGGTAGACAAACCTATACGACTAGGGACAATCCACCATTCGTTGTGCATGTCTCTTTGAAAGATGGCCAGACCTCAGGTACCGTTTTGCATAAAGTTAAATTCGGAATGTTTTTACATGAAAAGAATTTTAGCAATGTAGTCCTAGGTAGTGTCAAACAGCTAGGGAGGAACCGTGTTTCAGTAGAGTTTCAGTCCCACCAGGATGCAAACAGCTTTTTGATTAGCCGATTGTTGGAGAAACATAATTTCATCGCTACAATTCCTCAGTTCAATATCACTCGTATGGGACTTGTCAGAGATGTTCCCACTGAATGGAGTGAGAATGAAATTATCCAGAATATCAAGGTTCCTGCTGGATGTGGCCCGGTAATAAAAGCAAGAAGAATGAATCGGAAGGTAAGCTCTCTGGGTGTCACTGAGTGGAAACCCACTCAAACCGTGATTCTCACTTTTGATGGGCAAGTTTTGCCTAGGCGAGTCTATTGTTTTTATTCCGCTCTCTCAGTAGAAAAATACATGTACCCGACTATACAATGCTTCAACTGTTGTCGTTTTGGGCATACTCGTACTGTATGCCGTTCTAAGCCACGCTGCTACAAATGTAGTCAAGACCACCCGGGTGATGGATGCCAAGTCACCACCAATTATGCTGTCTGTATCTCTTGTACTGGCAATCATTATGCCAATGATAAAGGTTGCCCTGAATTGGGTCGCCAGAAAGGAATAAAGGCAATAATGGCAGAGAAATCTGTCTCTTATGCGGAAGCAAGTCAGGCCTTCCCTCGAGTCTCAAGATCCTACGCTGAGGTGTCAAGAGCATCTCCTAAACCTAATCCCACTAACTCACCCCAATATCCCAGTCAAAATTCCCAAAAATCCAACTCTTACCAAAAAACTATCTTCCTGAAACCCAAGTCCCACACACCCCTCTCACCTAGTTATGATAAGCAGGCTCATCAAGCCCTCACCCAAGACTACTCCTTTTCCCCATCCCAAAATGGCTGTGCTATCCCTAGGGAAGGTGCAAGCAGTCCTCCCAGCTCGGAAAACATCCTAAATATAATTTCCAGTATGCTAATGACAGTATTAGCCAATCCTTCTCAATCCCTACCTGACCACGTTGCCAACAAATTGTCATCTATAGTCCGATACATTCATAATGTCCCATCCCCAGACATTCCTTCAATGGAACACCAGGAGTATTTCTCCCAAGAAGACTGACCTCCTCTTTTTAATAAATAAGTACAAACCATCGATCTGCAGTATCGTTGAGACATGGCTTCGTCCTGATAGCAATTTCAGGATTCCTTGTTTCAGTAGTGTTTGACATGACAGATCAGATAGATATGGGGGATGTGCTTTGTTCATCAATAACAAAGTCACATACGCCCAGATTCCTCTATCCTTTGTAGGTGATAACATCAATGTTGTTGCTATTAAGGCTGAGGATATAAATATTTTTAGTTTTTATATTCCACACCCACAAATTGATGATCTTGAATCCATAAAAAATTTGCTGAGTAATGTTCAAGGCCCATTGCTTATTATGGGTGATTTTAATTGCCATCATTATAGGTGGGGATCGGAAACCTGCGACAACTTTGGCATAGGCCTAGTAGATGTATTAGATGAACTTGACCTATGTGTGATCAATGATGGCAGTGCCACACGTCGGACCTCACCAGGACAAAACAACAGTTGTGTTGACTTAACATTCTGTTCATCTAACATGGCCAGCCTTTTTAATTGGAGACGCTTGGATATGACTTATGGGAGTGATCACTATCCCATCATGGTGGAAATCCCTTCAAGAACCATATCAGACAATTTCTCCCCTCCCCTATTAAAATACCAATTAAACTCAGTGGATTGGGACCTGTATTCCAAACTTTTGGACTTGCGGGTCAGCTCCCTTCCTTCCGTTAATGAGACAAACGCTCAGCAGTGCTTTTTGTCATTCTCAAATACTTTAACTGCTACAGCGGACGACTGCTTCCCTGTCAAAAAACCGCCAACTGGCAAAATTCCATCTCCGCCGTGGTGGGATAGGGAATGCTCTGATGCGATCAGAGCCAGGAATGAGGCTGAAAGGAATCTCAACGCTGATATGAATCTGGATAATATCATTACTTTTAAACATATATTGGCTAAGTCCAGAAAATTACTCAAGAAAAAGAAAAGAGAAGGTTGGCGGAAATACTGTGGTTCGCTGAGTCCATCCACTCCAGCTTCAGTGGTGTGGCGAAGATTAAAATCCTTTAGGAATAGCTTTGGGCCACCCTCTGGTCACTTAATGTGTAAAGAATTGGGTCACCAGTTCTTCTCTAAACTAGCCCCGGCCTATGCTCCGGATAAAGATGAATGTGCCTCTACGGATCCCCAGATGGCATCAGATGATCCTCTAGATAGACCGTTCACTTTGGGGGAGCTGAAGTCGGTCCTCGCTCATGTAAGAGATTCTGCTCCTGGAGTGGATGGATTCCCTTACTCTTTCATATCCAAAGCAGGGGTTAAGACTCACCAGTATTACTTGGACTTGGCCAATTATTGTTTCTCATCTGGGTATATTCCTCCCGATTGGAAGGTTCAAGTCGTCATACCAATTTTAAAACCTGGAAAAGATCCCAGTGATCAGTCTTCTTTCAGACCCATTGCTCTATCGTCCGTACTTATTAAACTCCTGGAAAACCTCATTAAAAATCGTCTGGAATGGTTCGTGGAGAGCAGGAAACTGCTGCCAACGACTCAGTTTGGCTTTAGGAAAGGCTTGGGTACAACTGATAGTGTGGGTACCCTCACATCAGGGATTCGGCTGGCCCTCAGTCGAGATGAGTCTGTGGTAGTCGTCTTCCTTGACATTTCTGCTGCCTATGATTCTGTCCTTCTCCCAGTTCTCAGGCAGAAAATGCAAGAGCTGAGAATCCCGGCTAGGATATGTCAGATCATAACCAGTATCTTCTCAGAACGTAGTATTAAACTAAGGATTCCTGGGGGGGACCCTGATCCAAGGTTAACTTGGAGAGGCCTACCCCAGGGATCCGTTCTTAGTCCCCCTTTATTTAATATTTACACTTCAGATCTCCCTTCTTGTCTAAATTTTAACTGTAGATCCCTTCAGTATGCTGACGATATTGCATTGTTGGTCTGTAACAAATCGATCGAGGATGCAGCCCGATCCATGAACATATCTTTGTCCTCATTAAACCAATGGTTATTTGAACGTGGGTTGTCTCTTAGCGCTCCAAAGAGTACAGCCGTTATCTTTACTCGCAGACGTCTTATCCCTCAGGTGGATATCAGTATTGACGGCCAGGCTATCCCAATTGAGAAAAAGGTCAAGTTCCTGGGGGTTACCCTGGATTACAAATTGTCGGGAGTCGATCACATTAACAACACGATAAAAAAATGTGAACGCTCGATTTCAATTCTCAAGGCTTTGGCAGGGGTCTGGTGGGGTGCTCACCCAACCACCTTAAAACTGGTCTATAATGCGCTGGTCAGAAGCGTCCTTGATTACTGTTCCTACCTAATTGAGCCATGCAACAAAGAAGCTCTGCGTAAACTAGATTCTGTCCAGACCAAATGTCTTAGAATTATAATTGGTGCTATGAAATCCTCCCCCATAAATGCTCTCCAGGTTGAATGTGCAGATCCTCCCCTTACCCTTCGTAGACAATACTTAGCAGATCGATTCCTTTCAAAAGTCTTCGCTCTTTCGTCACATCCATTGCTTCCCATTTTAGAGCAAATTCACACCTCTTTGGAGGTATCCCCTTATTGGAAACACAAATCCATTCCACCATTGATGAATAGGTATGGAGAGCTTAAAAACCTCTCCTCACCTGTGTGTCAATATCCCACCCTACCTGTGTTTTCTTCTGACTATGAGGTGGTCCATTTTGAGCCAAAAGTCGTTTTGGGACTTGGTATCTCCAAAAACTCCGAGGACGCAAAAGGTGACTTTGATCGGGCTATCAAGAGATATTGGAAGGGTTGGAGCCTGTTTTACACGGACGCATCTAAATTATCGTCGACGGGTTGTACGGGTGTCTCGACTTATTTCCAGAACTCGAAAATAGCCCTCCTTTTCCAATGCCCCCCAGAGGCCTCAGTATTTACAGGGGAATGCATCGGTATCCTAGAAGCCATTAACTTCATATTAGCACACAATATCCAAAATTCGGTAATTTTTTCAGATTCTCGCAGTAGCGTACAGGCTTTAAGTCAAAATCAACTTAAATCTAAAATTCACAGCAAAATTATCATGGATATTCGTAATTTACTTTTTACTTGTTTTAAAAATAGCCTAAATATTGAAATAGTTTGGGTTCCCAGTCATTCGGGTTTAAGGGGTAACGAATGCGCCGACTTGTTGGCAAAATACGCTACCTCCAACCCCGTGGATCGAAAGCACTTCATGCTGCATAGTTACGACTTACGCTCGGACACCAAAATCAAACTTCACAACTCGTGGTCAGCTACATGGCAGATAAGCTCAAAACTGAAGGGGGCGTACTACGCCAGTATTCAACCTGACATCCAGCGGAAACCTTGGTTTTTCAAATGTCCAAAGATGTCAAAAAGAACTGTTTCGTCCTTGTGCAGACTGAGACTCGGCCACTGCTGTAGTCCTGTATTCTTGCATAAAATTCATGTTCGTGACAATTCTTTGTGTGAGTGCGGCCTCGAGGATGGTACATTGGACCATATCTTCTTTTCTTGTCCTTCGAATTCCCAATCCTTCGACTTGTATCACATGCTTTCTAAAATCAAAATCCCCTTTCCTATTAACTTCCATTCTCTTCTGACTAATTTCTCTCCTAAACTTATTCAACTTCTATCAAAATTTTTAAACGACAACGACATCAATATGTAGCAGTGTGTGTTATTTATTTTTATTTGTTATGTCTAAGTATGTGTCCGAACGAGTGATTGTCTGGGCACTATAGTCACTTGTAGTGTCTAGATAGTTATTTGTACTTAAAGAAAAAAAAAAAAAAAAAACTATGTTTACTAACAAAGAATGTATTGTCCTCACAGCAACTAACAGAGTAGATCTACCACAAAGTGCAAAGTTCGACGGTTCACATCACCGTGTTGCTGTCACCACATGACGCTGGCAGAAAAGTCGACATCGGCTCAGTTGCCAAAGAGAAAAAAAAAAAAAAAAAAAAAAAAAAGTTTCTTAGACAGACTCGTTGCAGATCCAGTTGGAGAAAAAACGTCAAACGACTATCTGTCATCTGTCAATTCGCAAAACAACGCTTCATTCCACGAAAATAAAATTCATTCTATTTTTAGGTGTTCCCCGACTATAAAAATTGACCATCGCAGCTTTATGTTAGAAACTGGTTTTTGGCCCACTGTGCAAAATTTTTGTTTCGTTGAAATTTTTATTCCAGTTCATTTAGTTAACCCGCGCGGAGACGCATCTTTTGACACCCCACACGTGAGCCTAGCTCTCACGAAACGTCAAAAAATTGCTTTTTTTTTACGTTTCGAAAGAGCTTGCTAACCTAACCTAACCTAACTAACCTAACCTAACCTAACCTAACCAAACCATCGATATTTCTGCCTCCAGGAGAGCTTTTTTTACCTAGTTTTTTGCATATTAATTATAATGCAGGTTAGCTCCTGCTATCCCGACTATAAAAATTGACCATCGCAGCTTTATGTTAGAAACTGGTTTTTGGCCCACTGTGCAAAATTTTTGTTTCGTTGAAATTTTTATTCCAGTTCATTTAGTTAACCCGCGCGGAGACGCATCTTTTGACACCCCACACGTGAGCCTAGCTCTCACGAAACGTCAAAAAATTGCTTTTTTTTTACGTTTCGAAAGAGCTTGCTAACCTAACCTAACCTAACTAACCTAACCTAACCTAACCAAACCATCGATATTTCTGCCTCCAGGAGAGCTTTTTTTACCTAGTTTTTTGCATATTAATTATAATGCAGGTTAGCTCCTGCTATCCCGACTATAAAAATTGACCATCGCAGCTTTATGTTAGAAACTGGTTTTTGGCCCACTGTGCAAAATTTTTGTTTCGTTGAAATTTTTATTCCAGTTCATTTAGTTAACCCGCGCGGAGACGCATCTTTTGACACCCCACACGTGAGCCTAGCTCTCACGAAACGTCAAAAAATTGCTTTTTTTTTACGTTTCGAAAGAGCTTGCTAACCTAACCTAACCTAACTAACCTAACCTAACCTAACCAAACCATCGATATTTCTGCCTCCAGGAGAGCTTTTTTTACCTAGTTTTTTGCATATTAATTATAATGCAGGTTAGCTCCTGCTGTAAAGAAAATATTTCTTCCACCGGCTAGCGTCAGAGATACTTATGGCCTGAGACCCTGTTACCTATCTTTGGGTTTTGTACATAAGGTATGTAGGCAGTAAATAAGAGTCCTTAGATTTGGTCTTCACATATATCACGTTTATTTTTAACACTGCATCACACAAGAGAGCACTCCGTTCACAGAAAATTGTATGTTTAACCTATAATTCATGTTGAAACACTTTTACCCATCTTTTGAAGATTATAGGTCCAGTTCAGAGATCCTCAAACGGCATCTACGCCATGGTCATCTAATCGTGGGCATCTCTTGACACGTGGGTGCTTGTGTACGGAACCATCCTATGATCCGACCATTTTATTAGGTTTTTGCATAGTTATTAAATAAATCTAAAGTAGGAACCCTGCCAACAAATAGAAAGATTTGATGAGACTCCTGAATGCCACGCGCTTAAGACTTAGCATCAGCACAGAAAAAAAAACCCAAAAAGACTACTTACAGCGTCCTACATCCGAATGCTTAATGCATTTGAACTTAACTCTGGTTCCAGCTACCTTTCGAGACATCATTTAAATATTTTCTTAGTTCTTTCCAATAAATAAAGTTTCTTAGACAGACTCCTTGCAGATCCAGTTGGAGAAAAAACGTCAAACGACTATCTGTCATCTGTCATTTCGCAAAACAACGCTTCATTCCACGAAACTAAATTCATTCTATTTTTAGGTGTTCCCCGACTATAAAAATTGACCATCGCAGCTTTATGTTAGAAACTGGTTTTTGGCCCACTGTGCAAAATTTTTGTTTCGTTGAAATTTTTATTCCAGTTCATTTAGTTAACCCGCGCGGAGACGCATCTTTTGACACCCCACACGTGAGCCTAGCTCTCACGAAACGTCAAAAAATTGCTTTTTTTTTACGTTTCGAAAGAGCTTGCTAACCTAACCTAACCTAACTAACCTAACCTAACCTAACCAAACCATCGATATTTCTGCCTCCAGGAGAGCTTTTTTTACTTAGTTTTTTGCATATTAATTATAATGCAGGTTAGCTCCTACTATCCTGACTATAAAAATTGACCATCGCAGCTTTATGTTAGAAACTGGTTTTTGGCCCACTGTGCAAAATTTTTGTTTCGTTGAAATTTTTATTCCAGTTCATTTAGTTAACCCGCGCGGAGACGCATCTTTTGACACCCCACACGTGAGCCTAGCTCTCACGAAACGTCAAAAAATTGCTTTTTTTTTACGTTTCGAAAGAGCTTGCTAACCTAACCTAACCTAACTAACCTAACCTAACCTAACCTAACCAAACCATCGATATTTCTGCCTCCAGGAGAGCTTTTTTTACCTAGTTTTTTGCATATTAATTATAATGCAGGTTAGCTCCTGCTATCCCGACTATAAAAATTGACCATCGCAGCTTTATGTTAGAAACTGGTTTTTGGCCCACTGTGCAAAATTTTTGTTTCGTTGAAATTTTTATTCCAGTTCATTTAGTTAACCCGCGCGGAGACGCATCTTTTGACACCCCACACGTGAGCCTAGCTCTCACGAAACGTCAAAAAATTGCTTTTTTTTTACGTTTCGAAAGAGCTTGCTAACCTAACCTAACCTAACTAACCTAACCTAACCTAACCAAACCATCGATATTTCTGCCTCCAGAAGAGCTTTTTTACCTAGTTTTTTGCATATTAATTTTATTGCAGGTTAGCTCCTGCTATCCCGACTATAAAAATTGACCATCGCAGCTTTATGTTAGAAACTGGTTTTTGGCCCACTGTGCAAAATTTTTGTTTCGTTGAAATTTTTATTCCAGTTCATTTAGTTAACCCGCGCGGAGACGCATCTTTTGACACCCCACACGTGAGCCTAGCTCTCACGAAACGTCAAAAAATTGCTTTTTTTTTACGTTTCGAAAGAGCTTGCTAACCTAACCTAACCTAACTAACCTAACCTAACCTAACCAAACCATCGATATTTCTGCCTCCAGGAGAGCTTTTTTTACCTAGTTTTTTGCATATTAATTATAATGCAGGTTAGCTCCTGCTGTAAAGAAAATATTTCTTCCACCGGCTAGCGTCAGAGATACTTATGGCCTGAGACCCTGTTACCTATCTTTGGGTTTTGTACATAAGGTATGTAGGCAGTAAATAAGAGTCCTTAGATTTGGTCTTCACATATATCACGTTTATTTTTAACACTGCATCACACAAGAGAGCACTCCGTTCACAGAAAATTGTATGTTTAACCTACAATTCATGTTGAAACACTTTTACCCATCTTTTGAAGATTATAGGTCCAGTTCAGAGATCCTCAAACGGCATCTTTGCCATGGTCATCTAACCGTGGGCATCTCTTGACACGTGGGTGCTTGTGTACGGAACCATCCTATGATCCGACCATTTTATTAGGTTTTTGCATAGTTATTAAATAAATCTAAAGTAGGAACCCTGCCAACAAATAGAAAGATTTGATGAGACTCCTGAATGCCACGCGCTTAAGGCTTAGCATCAGCACAGAAAAAAAAACCCAAAAAGACTACTTACAGCGTCCTACATCCGAATGCTTAATGCATTTGAACTTAACTCTGGTTCCAGCTACCTTTCGAGACATCATTTAAATATTTTCTTAGTTCTTTCCAATAAATAAAGTTTCTTAGACAGACTCGTTGCAGATCCAGTTGGAGAAAAAACGTCAAACGACTATCTGTCATCTGTCAATTCGCAAAACAACGCTTCATTCCACGAAACTAAATTCATTCTATTTTTAGGTGTTCCCCGACTATAAAAATTGACCATCGCAGCTTTATGTTAGAAACTGGTTTTTGACTCACTGTGCAAAATTTTTGTTTCGTTGAAATTTTTATTCCAGTTCATTTAGTTAACCCGCGCGGAGACGCATCTTTTGACACCCCACACGTGAGCCTAGCTCTCACGAAACGTCAAAAAATTGCTTTTTTTTTACGTTTCGAAAGAGCTTGCTAACCTAACCTAACCTAACTAACGTAACCTAACCTAACCAAACCATCGATATTTCTGCCTCCAGGAGAGCTTTTTTTACTTAGTTTTTTGCATATTAATTATAATGCAGGTTAGCTCCTGCTATCCTGACTATAAAAATTGACCATCGCAGCTTTATGTTAGAAACTGGTTTTTGGCCCACTGTGCAAAATTTTTGTTTCGTTGAAATTTTTATTCCAGTTCATTTAGTTAACCCGCGTGGAGACGCATCTTTTGACACCCCACACGTGAGCCTAGCTCTCACGAAACGTCAAAAAATTGCTTTTTTTTTACGTTTCGAAAGAGCTTGCTAACCTAACCTAACCTAACTAACCTAACCTAACCTAACCAAACCATCGATATTTCTGCCT
Organism: Polia nebulosa; assembly: GCA_951329385.1. Lineage (NCBI taxonomy): Eukaryota > Metazoa > Arthropoda > Insecta > Lepidoptera > Noctuidae > Polia > Polia nebulosa. The sequence goes on along the minus strand of CATNWG010000026.1, from coordinate 14,216 downwards.
CCAGGAGAGCTTTTTTTACCTAGTTTTTTGCATATTAATTATAATGCAGGTTAGCTCCTGCTGTAAAGAAAATATTTCTTCCACCGGCTAGCGTCAGAGATACTTATGGCCTGAGACCCTGTTACCTATCTTTGGGTTTTGTACATAAGGTATGTAGGCAGTAAATAAGAGTCCTTAGATTTGGTCTTCACATATATCACGTTTATTTTTAACACTGCATCACACAAGAGAGCACTCCGTTCACTGAAAATTGTATGTTTAACCTACAATTCATGTTGAAACACTTTTACCCATCTTTTGAAGATTATAGGTCCAGTTCAGAGATCCTCAAACGGCATCTACGCCATGGTCATCTAATCGTGGGCATCTCTTGACACGTGGGTGCTTGTGTACGGAACCATCCTATGATCCGACCATTTTATTAGGTTTTTGCATAGTTATTAAATAAATCTAAAGTAGGAACCCTGCCAACAAATAGAAAGATTTGATGAGACTCCTGAATGCCACGCGCTTAAGACTTAGCATCAGCACAGAAAAAAAAACCCAAAAAGACTACTTACAGCGTCCTACATCCGAATGCTTAATGCATTTGAACTTAACTCTGGTTCCAGCTACCTTTCGAGACATCATTTAAATATTTTCTTAGTTCTTTCCAATAAATAAAGTTTCTTAGACAGACTCGTTGCAGATCCAGTTGGAGAAAAAACGTCAAACGACTATCTGTCATCTATCAATTCGCAAAACAACGCTTCATTCCACGAGACTAAATTCATTCTATTTTTAGGTGTTCCCCGACTATAAAAATTGACCATCGCAGCTTTATGTTAGAAACTGGTTTTTGGCCCACTGTGCAAAATTTTTGTTTCGTTGAAATTTTTATTCCAGTTCATTTAGTTAACCCGCGCGGAGACGCATCTTTTGACACCCCACACGTGAGCCTAGCTCTCACGAAACGTCAAAAAATTGCTTTTTTTTTACGTTTCGAAAGAGCTTGCTAACCTAACCTAACCTAACTAACCTAACCTAACCTAACCAAACCATCGATATTTCTGCCTCCAGGAGAGCTTTTTTTACTTAGTTTTTTGCATATTAATTATAATGCAGGTTAGCTCCTGCTATCCTGACTATAAAAATTGACCATCGCAGCTTTATGTTAGAAACTGGTTTTTGGCCCACTGTGCAAAATTTTTGTTTCGTTGAAATTTTTATTCCAGTTCATTTAGTTAACCCGCGTGGAGACGCATCTTTTGACACCCCACACGTGAGCCTAGCTCTCACGAAACGTCAAAAAATTGCTTTTTTTTTACGTTTCGAAAGAGCTTGCTAACCTAACCTAACCTAACTAACCTAACCTAACCTAACCAAACCATCGATATTTCTGCCTCCAGGAGAGCTTTTTTTACCTAGTTTTTTGCATATTAATTATAATGCAGGTTAGCTCCTGCTGTAAAGAAAATATTTCTTCCACCGGCTAGCGTCAGAGATACTTATGGCCTGAGACCCTGTTACCTATCTTTGGGTTTTGTACATAAGGTATGTAGGCAGTAAATAAGAGTCCTTAGATTTGGTCTTCACATATATCACGTTTATTTTTAACACTGCATCACACAAGAGAGCACTCCGTTCACAGAAAATTGTATGTTTAACCTACAATTCATGTTGAAACACTTTTACCCATCTTTTGAAGATTATAGGTCCAGTTCAGAGATCCTCAAACGGCATCTACGCCATGGTCATCTAATCGTGGGCATCTCTTGACACGTGGGTGCTTGTGTACGGAACCATCCTATGATCCGACCATTTTATTAGGTTTTTGCATAGTTATTAAATAAATCTAAAGTAGGAACCCTGCCAACAAATAGAAAGATTTGATGAGACTCCTGAATGCCACGCGCTTAAGACTTAGCATCAGCACAGAAAAAAAAACCCAAAAAGACTACTTACAGCGTCCTACATCCGAATGCTTAATGCATTTGAACTTAACTCTGGTTCCAGCTACCTTTCGAGACATCATTTAAATATTTTCTTAGTTCTTTCCAATAAATAAAGTTTCTTAGACAGACTCGTTGCAGATCCAGTTGGAGAAAAAACGTCAAACGACTATCTGTCATCTGTCAATTCGCAAAACAACGCTTCATTCCACGAAACTAAATTCATTCTATTTTTAGGTGTTCCCCGACTATAAAAATTGACCATCGCAGCTTTATGTTAGAAACTGGTTTTTGGCCCACTGTGCAAAATTTTTGTTTCGTTGAAATTTTTATTCCAGTTCATTTAGTTAACCCGCGCGGAGACGCATCTTTTGACACCCCACACGTGAGCCTAGCTCTCACGAAACGTCAAAAAATTGCTTTTTTTTTACGTTTCGAAAGAGCTTGCTAACCTAACCTAACCTAACTAACCTAACCTAACCTAACCAAACCATCGATATTTCTGCCTCCAGGAGAGCTTTTTTTACTTAGTTTTTTGCATATTAATTATAATGCAGGTTAGCTCCTACTATCCTGACTATAAAAATTGACCATAGCAGCTTTATGTTAGAAACTGGTTTTTGGCCCACTGTGCAAAATTTTTGTTTCGTTGAAATTTTTATTCCAGTTCATTTAGTTAACCCGCGCGGAGACGCATCTTTTGACACCCCACACGTGAGCCTAGCTCTCACGAAACGTCAAAAAATTGCTTTTTTTTACGTTTCGAAAGAGCTTGCTAACCTAACCTAACCTAACCTAACCAAACCATCGATATTTCTGCCTCCAGAAGAGCTTTTTTTACCTAGTTTTTTGCATATTAATTATAATGCAGGTTAGCTCCTGCTATCCCGACTATAAAAATTGACCATCGCAGCTTTATGTTAGAAACTGGTTTTTGGCCCACTGTGCAAAATTTTTGTTTCGTTGAAATTTTTATTCCAGTTCATTTAGTTAACCCGCGCGGAGACGCATCTTTTGACACCCCACACGTGAGCCTAGCTCTCACGAAACGTCAAAAAATTGCTTTTTTTTTACGTTTCGAAAGAGCTTGCTAACCTAACCTAACCTAACTAACCTAACCTAACCTAACCAAACCATCAATATTTCTGCCTCCAGGAGAGCTTTTTTACCTAGTTTTTTGCATATTAATTTTATTGCAGGTTAGCTCCTGCTATCCCGACTATAAAAATTGACCATCGCAGCTTTATGTTAGAAACTGGTTTTTGGCCCACTGTGCAAAATTTTTGTTTCGTTGAAATTTTTATTCCCGTTCATTTAGTTAACCCGCGCGGAGACGCATCTTTTGACACCCCACACGTGAGCCTAGCTCTCACGAAACGTCAAAAAATTGCTTTTTTTTACGTTTCGAAAGAGCTTGCTAACCTAACCTAACCTAACTAACCTAACCTAACCAAACCATCGATATTTCTGCCTCCAGGAGAGCTTTTTTTACCTAGTTTTTTGCATATTAATTATAATGCAGGTTAGCTCCTGCTATCCTGACTATAAAAATTGACCATCGCAGCTTTATGTTAGAAACTGGTTTTTGGCCCACTGTGCAAAATTTTTGTTTCGTTGAAATTTTTATTCCAGTTCATTTAGTTAACCCGCGCGGAGACGCATCTTTTGACACCCCACACGTGAGCCTAGCTCTCACGAAACGTCAAAAAATTGCTTTTTTTTACGTTTCGAAAGAGCTTGCTAACCTAACCTAACCTAACTAACCTAACCTAACCTAACCAAACCATCGATATTTCTGCCTCCAGGAGAGCTTTTTTTACCTAGTTTTTTGCATATTAATTATAATGCAGGTTAGCTCCTGCTATCCCGACTATAAAAATTGACCATCGCAGCTTTATGTTAGAAACTGGTTTTTGGCCCACTGTGCAAAATTTTTGTTTCGTTGAAATTTTTATTCCAGTTCATTTAGTTAACCCGCGCGGAGACGCATCTTTTGACACCCCACACGTGAGCCTAGCTCTCACGAAACGTCAAAAAATTGCTTTTTTTTTACGTTTCGAAAGAGCTTGCTAACCTAACCTAACCTAACTAACCTAACCTAACCTAACCAAACCATCGATATTTCTGCCTCCAGGAGAGCTTTTTTTACCTAGTTTTTTGCATATTAATTATAATGCAGGTTAGCTCCTGATGTAAAGAAAATATTTCTTCCACCGGCTAGCGTCAGAGATACTTATGGCCTGAGACCCTGTTACCTATCTTTGGGTTTTGTACATAAGGTATGTAGGCAGTAAATAAGAGTCCTTAGATTTGGTCTTCACATATATCACGTTTATTTTTAACACTGCATCACACAAGAGAGCACTCCGTTCACAGAAAATTGTATGTTTAACCTATAATTCATGTTGAAACACTTTTACCCATCTTTTGAAGATTATAGGTCCAGTTCAGAGATCCTCAAACGGCATCTACGCCATGGTCATCTAATCGTGGGCATCTCTTGACACGTGGGTGCTTGTGTACGGAACCATCCTATGATCCGACCATTTTATTAGGTTTTTGCATAGTTATTAAATAAATCTAAAGTAGGAACCCTGCCAACAAATAGAAAGATTTGATGAGACTCCTGAATGCCACGCGCTTAAGACTTAGCATCAGCACAGAAAAAAAAACCCAAAAAGACTACTTACAGCGTCCTACATCCGAATGCTTAATGCATTTGAACTTAACTCTGGTTCCAGCTACCTTTCGAGACATCATTTAAATATTTTCTTAGTTCTTTCCAATAAATAAAGTTTCTTAGACAGACTCCTTGCAGATCCAGTTGGAGAAAAAACGTCAAACGACTATCTGTCATCTGTCATTTCGCAAAACAACGCTTCATTCCACGAAACTAAATTCATTCTATTTTTAGGTGTTCCCCGACTATAAAAATTGACCATCGCAGCTTTATGTTAGAAACTGGTTTTTGGCCCACTGTGCAAAATTTTTGTTTCGTTGAAATTTTTATTCCAGTTCATTTAGTTAACCCGCGTGGAGACGCATCTTTTGACACCCCACACGTGAGCCTAGCTCTCACGAAACGTCAAAAAATTGCTTTTTTTTTACGTTTCGAAAGAGCTTGCTAACCTAACCTAACCTAACTAACCTAACCTAACCTAACCAAACCATCGATATTTCTGCCTCCAGGAGAGCTTTTTTTACTTAGTTTTTTGCATATTAATTATAATGCAGGTTAGCTCCTACTATCCTGACTATAAAAATTGACCATCGCAGCTTTATGTTAGAAACTGGTTTTTGGCCCACTGTGCAAAATTTTTGTTTCGTTGAAATTTTTATTCCAGTTCATTTAGTTAACCCGCGTGGAGACGCATCTTTTGACACCCCACACGTGAGCCTAGCTCTCACGAAACGTCAAAAAATTGCTTTTTTTTTACGTTTCGAAAGAGCTTGCTAACCTAACCTAACCTAACTAACCTAACCTAACCTAACCAAACCATCGATATTTCTGCCTCCAGGAGAGCTTTTTTTACCTAGTTTTTTGCATATTAATTATAATGCAGGTTAGCTCCTGCTGTAAAGAAAATATTTCTTCCACTGGCTAGCGTCAGAGATACTTATGGCCTGAGACCCTGTTACCTATCTTTGGGTTTTGTACATAAGGTATGTAGGCAGTAAATAAGAGTCCTTAGGTTTGGTCTTCACATATATCACGTTTATTTTTAACACTGCATCACACAAGAGAGCACTCCGTTCACAGAAAATTGTATGTTTAACCTATAATTCATGTTGAAACACTTTTACCCATCTTTTGAAGATTATAGGTCCAGTTCAGAGATCCTCAAACGGCATCTACGCCATGGTCATCTAAGCGTGGGCATCTCTTGACACGTGGGTGCTTGTGTACGGAACCATCCTATGATCCGACCATTTTATTAGGTTTTTGCATAGTTATTAAATAAATCTAAAGTAGGAACCCTGCCAACAAATAGAAAGATTTGATGAGACTCCTGAATGCCACGCGCTTAAGACTTAGCATCAGCACAGAAAAAAAAACCCAAAAAGACTACTTACAGCGTCCTACATCCGAATGCTTAATGCATTTGAACTTAACTCTGGTTCCAGCTACCTTTCGAGACATCATTTAAATATTTTCTTAGTTCTTTCCAATAAATAAAGTTTCTTAGACAGACTCGTTGCAGATCCAGTTGGAGAAAAAACGTCAAACGACTATCTGTCATCTGTCAATTCGCAAAACAACGCTTCATTCCACGAAACTAAATTCATTCTATTTTTAGGTGTTCCCCGACTATAAAAATTGACCATCGCAGCTTTATGTTAGAAACTGGTTTTTGGCCCACTGTGCAAAATTTTTGTTTCGTTGAAATTTTTATTCCAGTTCATTTAGTTAACCCGCGCGGAGACGCATCTTTTGACACCCCACACGTGAGCCTAGCTCTCACGAAACGTCAAAAAATTGCTTTTTTTTTACGTTTCGAAAGAGCTTGCTAACCTAACCTAACCTAACTAACCTAACCTAACCTAACCTAACCAAACCATCGATATTTCTGCCTCCAGGAGAGCTTTTTTTACCTAGTTTTTTGCATATTAATTATAATGCAGGTTAGCTCCTGCTATCCCGACTATAAAAATTGACCATCGCAGCTTTATGTTAGAAACTGGTTTTTGGCCCACTGTGCAAAATTTTTGTTTCGTTGAAATTTTTATTCCAGTTCATTTAGTTAACCCGCGCGGAGACGCATCTTTTGACACCCCACACGTGAGCCTAGCTCTCACGAAACGTCAAAAAATTGCTTTTTTTTTACGTTTCGAAAGAGCTTGCTAACCTAACCTAACCTAACTAACCTAACCTAACCTAACCAAACCATCGATATTTCTGCCTCCAGGAGAGCTTTTTTACCTAGTTTTTTGCATATTAATTTTATTGCAGGTTAGCTCCTGCTATCCCGACTATAAAAATTGACCATCGCAGCTTTATGTTAGAAACTGGTTTTTGGCCCACTGTGCAAAATTTTTGTTTCGTTGAAATTTTTATTCCAGTTCATTTAGTTAACCCGCGCGGAGACGCATCTTTTGACACCCCACACGTGAGCCTAGCTCTCACGAAACGTCAAAAAATTGCTTTTTTTTTACGTTTCGAAAGAGCTTGCTAACCTAACCTAACCTAACTAACCTAACCTAACCTAACCAAACCATCGATATTTCTGCCTCCAGGAGAGCTTTTTTTACCTAGTTTTTTGCATATTAATTATAATGCAGGTTAGCTCCTGCTGTAAAGAAAATATTTCTTCCACCGGCTAGCGTCAGAGATACTTATGGCCTGAGACCCTGTTACCTATCTTTGGGTTTTGTACATAAGGTATGTAGGCAGTAAATAAGAGTCCTTAGATTTGGTCTTCACATATATCACGTTTATTTTTAACACTGCATCACACAAGAGAGCACTCCGTTCACAGAAAATTGTATGTTTAACCTACAATTCATGTTGAAACACTTTTACCCATCTTTTGAAGATTATAGGTCCAGTTCAGAGATCCTCAAACGGCATCTTTGCCATGGTCATCTAACCGTGGGCATCTCTTGACACGTGGGTGCTTGTGTACGGAACCATCCTATGATCCGACCATTTTATTAGGTTTTTGCATAGTTATTAAATAAATCTAAAGTAGGAACCCTGCCAACAAATAGAAAGATTTGATGAGACTCCTGAATGCCACGCGCTTAAGACTTAGCATCAGCACAGAAAAAAAAACCCAAAAAGACTACTTACAGCGTCCTACATCCGAATGCTTAATGCATTTGAACTTAACTCTGGTTCCAGCTACCTTTCGAGACATCATTTAAATATTTTCTTAGTTCTTTCCAATAAATAAAGTTTCTTAGACAGACTCGTTGCAGATCCAGTTGGAGAAAAAACGTCAAACGACTATCTGTCATCTGTCAATTCGCAAAACAACGCTTCATTCCACGAAACTAAATTCATTCTATTTTTAGGTGTTCCCCGACTATAAAAATTGACCATCGCAGCTTTATGTTAGAAACTGGTTTTTGACTCACTGTGCAAAATTTTTGTTTCGTTGAAATTTTTATTCCAGTTCATTTAGTTAACCCGCGCGGAGACGCATCTTTTGACACCCCACACGTGAGCCTAGCTCTCACGAAACGTCAAAAAATTGCTTTTTTTTTACGTTTCGAAAGAGCTTGCTAACCTAACCTAACCTAACTAACGTAACCTAACCTAACCAAACCATCGATATTTCTGCCTCCAGGAGAGCTTTTTTTACTTAGTTTTTTGCATATTAATTATAATGCAGGTTAGCTCCTGCTATCCTGACTATAAAAATTGACCATCGCAGCTTTATGTTAGAAACTGGTTCTTGGCCCACTGTGCAAAATTTTTGTTTCGTTGAAATTTTTATTCCAGTTCATTTAGTTAACCCGCGTGGAGACGCATCTTTTGACACCCCACACGTGAGCCTAGCTCTCACGAAACGTCAAAAAATTGCTTTTTTTTTACGTTTCGAAAGAGCTTGCTAACCTAACCTAACCTAACTAACCTAACCTAACCTAACCAAACCATCGATATTTCTGCCTCCAGGAGAGCTTTTTTTACCTAGTTTTTTGCATATTAATTATAATGCAGGTTAGCTCCTGCTGTAAAGAAAATATTTCTTCCACCGGCTAGCGTCAGAGATACTTATGGCCTGAGACCCTGTTACCTATCTTTGGGTTTTGTACATAAGGTATGTAGGCAGTAAATAAGAGTCCTTAGATTTGGTCTTCACATATATCACGTTTATTTTTAACACTGCATCACACAAGAGAGCACTCCGTTCACTGAAAATTGTATGTTTAACCTACAATTCATGTTGAAACACTTTTACCCATCTTTTGAAGATTATAGGTCCAGTTCAGAGATCCTCAAACGGCATCTACGCCATGGTCATCTAATCGTGGGCATCTCTTGACACGTGGGTGCTTGTGTACGGAACCATCCTATGATCCGACCATTTTATTAGGTTTTTGCATAGTTATTAAATAAATCTAAAGTAGGAACCCTGCCAACAAATAGAAAGATTTGATGAGACTCCTGAATGCCACGCGCTTAAGACTTAGCATCAGCACAGAAAAAAAAACCCAAAAAGACTACTTACAGCGTCCTACATCCGAATGCTTAATGCATTTGAACTTAACTCTGGTTCCAGCTACCTTTCGAGACATCATTTAAATATTTTCTTAGTTCTTTCCAATAAATAAAGTTTCTTAGACAGACTCGTTGCAGATCCAGTTGGAGAAAAAACGTCAAACGACTATCTGTCATCTATCAATTTGCAAAACAACGCTTCATTCCACGAGACTAAATTCATTCTATTTTTAGGTGTTCCCCGACTATAAAAATTGACCATCGCAGCTTTATGTTAGAAACTGGTTTTTGGCCCACTGTGCAAAATTTTTGTTTCGTTGAAATTTTTATTCCAGTTCATTTAGTTAACCCGCGCGGAGACGCATCTTTTGACACCCCACACGTGAGCCTAGCTCTCACGAAACGTCAAAAAATTGCTTTTTTTTTACGTTTCGAAAGAGCTTGCTAACCTAACCTAACCTAACTAACCTAACCTAACCTAACCAAACCATCGATATTTCTGCCTCCAGGAGAGCTTTTTTTACTTAGTTTTTTGCATATTAATTATAATGCAGGTTAGCTCCTGCTATCCTGACTATAAAAATTGACCATCGCAGCTTTATGTTAGAAACTGGTTTTTGGCCCACTGTGCAAAATTTTTGTTTCGTTGAAATTTTTATTCCAGTTCATTTAGTTAACCCGCGTGGAGACGCATCTTTTGACACCCCACACGTGAGCCTAGCTCTCACGAAACGTCAAAAAATTGCTTTTTTTTTACGTTTCGAAAGAGCTTGCTAACCTAACCTAACCTAACTAACCTAACCTAACCTAACCAAACCATCGATATTTCTGCCTCCAGGAGAGCTTTTTTTACCTAGTTTTTTGCATATTAATTATAATGCAGGTTAGCTCCTGCTGTAAAGAAAATATTTCTTCCACCGGCTAGCGTCAGAGATACTTATGGCCTGAGACCCTGTTACCTATCTTTGGGTTTTGTACATAAGGTATGTAGGCAGTAAATAAGAGTCCTTAGATTTGGTCTTCACATATATCACGTTTATTTTTAACACTGCATCACACAAGAGAGCACTCCGTTCACAGAAAATTGTATGTTTAACCTACAATTCATGTTGAAACACTTTTACCCATCTTTTGAAGATTATAGGTCCAGTTCAGAGATCCTCAAACGGCATCTACGCCATGGTCATCTAATCGTGGGCATCTCTTGACACGTGGGTGCTTGTGTACGGAACCATCCTATGATCCGACCATTTTATTAGGTTTTTGCATAGTTATTAAATAAATCTAAAGTAGGAACCCTGCCAACAAATAGAAAGATTTGATGAGACTCCTGAATGCCACGCGCTTAAGACTTAGCATCAGCACAGAAAAAAAAACCCAAAAAGACTACTTACAGCGTCCTACATCCGAATGCTTAATGCATTTGAACTTAACTCTGGTTCCAGCTACCTTTCGAGACATCATTTAAATATTTTCTTAGTTCTTTCCAATAAATAAAGTTTCTTAGACAGACTCGTTGCAGATCCAGTTGGAGAAAAAACGTCAAACGACTATCTGTCATCTGTCAATTCGCAAAACAACGCTTCATTCCACGAAACTAAATTCATTCTATTTTTAGGTGTTCCCCGACTATAAAAATTGACCATCGCAGCTTTATGTTAGAAACTGGTTTTTGGCCCACTGTGCAAAATTTTTGTTTCGTTGAAATTTTTATTCCAGTTCATTTAGTTAACCCGCGCGGAGACGCATCTTTTGACACCCCACACGTGAGCCTAGCTCTCACGAAACGTCAAAAAATTGCTTTTTTTTTACGTTTCGAAAGAGCTTGCTAACCTAACCTAACCTAACTAACCTAACCTAACCTAACCAAACCATCGATATTTCTGCCTCCAGGAGAGCTTTTTTTACTTAGTTTTTTGCATATTAATTATAATGCAGGTTAGCTCCTACTATCCTGACTATAAAAATTGACCATCGCAGCTTTATGTTAGAAACTGGTTTTTGGCCCACTGTGCAAAATTTTTGTTTCGTTGAAATTTTTATTCCAGTTCATTTAGTTAACCCGCGCGGAGACGCATCTTTTGACACCCCACACGTGAGCCTAGCTCTCACGAAACGTCAAAAAATTGCTTTTTTTTACGTTTCGAAAGAGCTTGCTAACCTAACCTAACCTAACCTAACCAAACCATCGATATTTCTGCCTCCAGAAGAGCTTTTTTTACCTAGTTTTTTGCATATTAATTATAATGCAGGTTAGCTCCTGCTATCCCGACTATAAAAATTGACCATCGCAGCTTTATGTTAGAAACTGGTTTTTGGCCCACTGTGCAAAATTTTTGTTTCGTTGAAATTTTTATTCCAGTTCATTTAGTTAACCCGCGCGGAGACGCATCTTTTGACACCCCACACGTGAGCCTAGCTCTCACGAAACGTCAAAAAATTGCTTTTTTTTTACGTTTCGAAAGAGCTTGCTAACCTAACCTAACCTAACTAACCTAACCTAACCTAACCAAACCATCAATATTTCTGCCTCCAGGAGAGCTTTTTTACCTAGTTTTTTGCATATTAATTTTATTGCAGGTTAGCTCCTGCTATCCCGACTATAAAAATTGACCATCGCAGCTTTATGTTAGAAACTGGTTTTTGGCCCACTGTGCAAAATTTTTGTTTCGTTGAAATTTTTATTCCCGTTCATTTAGTTAACCCGCGCGGAGACGCATCTTTTGACACCCCACACGTGAGCCTAGCTCTCACGAAACGTCAAAAAATTGCTTTTTTTTACGTTTCGAAAGAGCTTGCTAACCTAACCTAACCTAACTAACCTAACCTAACCAAACCATCGATATTTCTGCCTCCAAGAGAGCTTTTTTTACCTAGTTTTTTGCATATTAATTATAATGCAGGTTAGCTCCTGCTATCCCGACTATAAAAATTGACCATCGCAGCTTTATGTTAGAAACTGGTTTTTGGCCCACTGTGCAAAATTTTTGTTTCGTTGAAATTTTTATTCCAGTTCATTTAGTTAACCCGCGCGGAGACGCATCTTTTGACACCCCACACGTGAGCCTAGCTCTCACGAAACGTCAAAAAATTGCTTTTTTTTTACGTTTCGAAAGAGCTTGCTAACCTAACCTAACCTAACTAACCTAACCTAACCTAACCAAACCATCGATATTTCTGCCTCCAGGAGAGCTTTTTTTACCTAGTTTTTTGCATATTAATTATAATGCAGGTTAGCTCCTGCTATCCCGACTATAAAAATTGACCATCGCAGCTTTATGTTAGAAACTGGTTTTTGGCCCACTGTGCAAAATTTTTGTTTCGTTGAAATTTTTATTCCAGTTCATTTAGTTAACCCGCGCGGAGACGCATCTTTTGACACCCCACACGTGAGCCTAGCTCTCACGAAACGTCAAAAAATTGCTTTTTTTTTACGTTTCGAAAGAGCTTGCTAACCTAACCTAACCTAACTAACCTAACCTAACCTAACCAAACCATCGATATTTCTGCCTCCAGGAGAGCTTTTTTTACCTAGTTTTTTGCATATTAATTATAATGCAGGTTAGCTCCTGCTGTAAAGAAAATATTTCTTCCACCGGCTAGCGTCAGAGATACTTATGGCCTGAGACCCTGTTACCTATCTTTGGGTTTTGTACATAAGGTATGTAGGCAGTAAATAAGAGTCCTTAGATTTGGTCTTCACATATATCACGTTTATTTTTAACACTGCATCACACAAGAGAGCACTTCGTTCACAGAAAATTGTATGTTTAACCTACAATTCATGTTGAAACACTTTTACCCATCTTTTGAAGATTATAGGTCCAGTTCAGAGATCTTCAAACGGCATCTACGGCATGGTCATCTAATCGTGGGCATCTCTTGACACGTGGGTGCTTGTGTACGGAACCATCCTATGATCCGACCATTTTATTAGGTTTTTGCATAGTTATTAAATAAATCTAAAGTAGGAACCCTGCCAACAAATAGAAAGATTTGATGAGACTCCTGAATGCCACGCGCTTAAGACTTAGCATCAGCACAGAAAAAAAAACCCAAAAAGACTACTTACAGCGTCCTACATCCGAATGCTTAATGCATTTGAACTTAACTCTGGTTCCAGCTACCTTTCGAGACATCATTTAAATATTTTCTTAGTTCTTTCCAATAAATAAAGTTTCTTAGACAGACTCGTTGCAGATCCAGTTGGAGAAAAAACGTCAAACGACTATCTGTCATCTGTCAATTCGCAAAACAACGCTTCATTCCACGAAACTAAATTCATTCTATTTTTAGGTGTTCCCCGACTATAAAAATTGACCATCGCAGCTTTATGTTAGAAACTGGTTTTTGGCCCACTGTGCAAAATTTTTGTTTCGTTGAAATTTTTATTCCAGTTCATTTAGTTAACCCGCGCGGAGACGCATCTTTTGACACCCCACACGTGAGCCTAGCTCTCACGAAACGTCAAAAAATTGCTTTTTTTTTACGTTTCGAAAGAGCTTGCTAACCTAACCTAACCTAACTAACCTAACCTAACCTAACCAAACCATCGATATTTCTGCCTCCAGGAGAGCTTTTTTTACTTAGTTTTTTGCATATTAATTATAATGCAGGTTAGCTCCTACTATCCTGACTATAAAAATTGACCATCGCAGCTTTATGTTAGAAACTGGTTTTTGGCCCACTGTGCAAAATTTTTGTTTCGTTGAAATTTTTATTCCAGTTCATTTAGTTAACCCGCGCGGAGACGCATCTTTTGACACCCCACACGTGAGCCTAGCTCTCACGAAACGTCAAAAAATTGCTTTTTTTTTACGTTTCGAAAGAGCTTGCTAACCTAACCTAACCTAACTAACCTAACCTAACCTAACCAAACCATCGATATTTCTGCCTCCAGGAGAGCTTTTTTTACTTAGTTTTTTGCATATTAATTACTAGCTGTGCCCGCGACTTCGTTCGCGTGGTTGTCGAGAACAAAACAACGTCGTTTAGATAAGAGTATATCACCTTTTTGATGATTTAGATAAGAGTCCTGACTTTGGTATAGTTGATTACGTTAATTCTTCTCTATATACTATGTTAGCGGTGGAATTACCCGGAGCATATACAAAAAGGTT
>CATNWG010000025.1:0-57778 GCA_951329385.1 Polia nebulosa | reverse complement strand
TAACCTAACCTAACCTAACCTAACCTAACCTAACCTAACCTAACCTAACCTAACCTAACCTAACCTAACCTAACCTAACCTAACCTAACCTAACCTAACCTAACCTAACCTAACCTAACCTAACCTAACCTAACCTAACCTAACCTAACCTAACCTAACCTAACCTAACCTAACCTAACCTAACCTAACCTAACCTAACCTAACCTAACCTAACCTAACCTAACCTAACCTAACCTAACCTAACCTAACCTAACCTAACCTAACCTAACCTAACCTAACCTAACCTCTAACCTAACCTAACCTAACCTAACCTAACCTAACCTAACCTAACCTAACCTAACCTAACCTAACCTAACCTAACCTAACCTAACCTAACCTAACCTAACCTAACCTAACCTAACCTAACCTAACCTAACCTAACCTAACCTAACCTAACCTAACCTAACCTAACCTAACCTAACCTAACCTAACCTAACCTAACCTAACCTAACCTAACCTAACCTAACCTAACCTAACCTAACCTAACCTAACCTAACCTAACCTAACCTAACCTAACCTAACCTAACCTAACCTAACCTAACCTAACCTAACCTAACCTAACCTAACCTAACCTAACCTAACCTAACCTAACCTAACCTAACCTAACCTAACCTAACCTAACCTAACCTAACCTAACCTAACCTAACCTAACCTAACCTAACCTAACCTAACCTAACCTAACCTAACCTAACCTAACCTAACCTAACCTAACCTAACCTAACCTAACCTAACCTAACCTAACCTAACCTAACCTAACCTAACCTAACCTAACCTAACCTAACCTAACCTAACCTAACCTAACCTAACCTAACCTAACCTAACCTAACCTAACCTAACCTAACCTAACCTAACCTAACCTAACCTAACCTAACCTAACCTAACCTAACCTAACCTAACCTAACCTAACCTAACCTAACCTAACCTAACCTAACCTAACCTAACCTAACCTAACCTAACCTAACCTAACCTAACCTAACCTAACCTAACCTAACCTAACCTAACCTAACCTAACCTAACCTAACCTAACCTAACCTAACCTAACCTAACCTAACCTAACCTAACCTAACCTAACCTAACCTAACCTAACCTAACCTAACCTAACCTAACCTAACCTAACCTAACCTAACCTAACCTAACCTAACCTAACCTAACCTAACCTAACCTAACCTAACCTAACCTAACCTAACCTAACCTAACCTAACCTAACCTAACCTAACCTAACCTAACCTAACCTAACCTAACCTAACCTAACCTAACCTAACCTAACCTAACCTAACCTAACCTAACCTAACCTAACCTAACCTAACCTAACCTAACCTAACCTAACCTAACCTAACCTAACCTAACCTAACCTAACCTAACCTAACCTAACCTAACCTAACCTAACCTAACCTAACCTAACCTAACCTAACCTAACCTAACCTAACCTAACCTAACCTAACCTAACCTAACCTAACCTAACCTAACCTAACCTAACCTAACCTAACCTAACCTAACCTAACCTAACCTAACCTAACCTAACCTAACCTAACCTAACCTAACCTAACCTAACCTAACCTAACCTAACCTAACCTAACCTAACCTAACCTAACCTAACCTAACCTAACCTAACCTAACCTAACCTAACCTAACCTAACCTAACCTAACCTAACCTAACCTAACCTAACCTAACCTAACCTAACCTAACCTAACCTAACCTAACCTAACCTAACCTAACCTAACCTAACCTAACCTAACCTAACCTAACCTAACCTAACCTAACCTAACCTAACCTAACCTAACCTAACCTAACCTAACCTAACCTAACCTAACCTAACCTAACCTAACCTAACCTAACCTAACCTAACCTAACCTAACCTAACCTAACCTAACCTAACCTAACCTAACCTAACCTAACCTAACCTAACCTAACCTAACCTAACCTAACCTAACCTAACCTAACCTAACCTAACCTAACCTAACCTAACCTAACCTAACCTAACCTAACCTAACCTAACCTAACCTAACCTAACCTAACCTAACCTAACCTAACCTAACCTAACCTAACCTAACCTAACCTAACCTAACCTAACCTAACCTAACCTAACCTAACCTAACCTAACCTAACCTAACCTAACCTAACCTAACCTAACCTAACCTAACCTAACCTAACCTAACCTAACCTAACCTAACCTAACCTAACCTAACCTAACCTAACCTAACCTAACCTAACCTAACCTAACCTAACCTAACCTAACCTAACCTAACCTAACCTAACCTAACCTAACCTAACCTAACCTAACCTAACCTAACCTAACCTAACCTAACCTAACCTAACCTAACCTAACCTAACCTAACCTAACCTAACCTAACCTAACCTAACCTAACCTAACCTAACCTAACCTAACCTAACCTAACCTAACCTAACCTAACCTAACCTAACCTAACCTAACCTAACCTAACCTAACCTAACCTAACCTAACCTAACCTAACCTAACCTAACCTAACCTAACCTAACCTAACCTAACCTAACCTAACCTAACCTAACCTAACCTAACCTAACCTAACCTAACCTAACCTAACCTAACCTAACCTAACCTAACCTAACCTAACCTAACCTAACCTAACCTAACCTAACCTAACCTAACCTAACCTAACCTAACCTAACCTAACCTAACCTAACCTAACCTAACCTAACCTAACCTAACCTAACCTAACCTAACCTAACCTAACCTAACCTAACCTAACCTAACCTAACCTAACCTAACCTAACCTAACCTAACCTAACCTAACCTAACCTAACCTAACCTAACCTAACCTAACCTAACCTAACCTAACCTAACCTAACCTAACCTAACCTAACCTAACCTAACCTAACCTAACCTAACCTAACCTAACCTAACCTAACCTAACCTAACCTAACCTAACCTAACCTAACCTAACCTAACCTAACCTAACCTAACCTAACCTAACCTAACCTAACCTAACCTAACCTAACCTAACCTAACCTAACCTAACCTAACCTAACCTAACCTAACCTAACCTAACCTAACCTAACCTAACCTAACCTAACCTAACCTAACCTAACCTAACCTAACCTAACCTAACCTAACCTAACCTAACCTAACCTAACCTAACCTAACCTAACCTAACCTAACCTAACCTAACCTAACCTAACCTAACCTAACCTAACCTAACCTAACCTAACCTAACCTAACCTAACCTAACCTAACCTAACCTAACCTAACCTAACCTAACCTAACCTAACCTAACCTAACCTAACCTAACCTAACCTAACCTAACCTAACCTAACCTAACCTAACCTAACCTAACCTAACCTAACCTAACCTAACCTAACCTAACCTAACCTAACCTAACCTAACCTAACCTAACCTAACCTAACCTAACCTAACCTAACCTAACCTAACCTAACCTAACCTAACCTAACCTAACCTAACCTAACCTAACCTAACCTAACCTAACCTAACCTAACCTAACCTAACCTAACCTAACCTAACCTAACCTAACCTAACCTAACCTAACCTAACCTAACCTAACCTAACCTAACCTAACCTAACCTAACCTAACCTAACCTAACCTAACCTAACCTAACCTAACCTAACCTAACCTAACCTAACCTAACCTAACCTAACCTAACCTAACCTAACCTAACCTAACCTAACCTAACCTAACCTAACCTAACCTAACCTAACCTAACCTAACCTAACCTAACCTAACCTAACCTAACCTAACCTAACCTAACCTAACCTAACCTAACCTAACCTAACCTAACCTAACCTAACCTAACCTAACCTAACCTAACCTAACCTAACCTAACCTAACCTAACCTAACCTAACCTAACCTAACCTAACCTAACCTAACCTAACCTAACCTAACCTAACCTAACCTAACCTAACCTAACCTAACCTAACCTAACCTAACCTAACCTAACCTAACCTAACCTAACCTAACCTAACCTAACCTAACCTAACCTAACCTAACCTAACCTAACCTAACCTAACCTAACCTAACCTAACCTAACCTAACCTAACCTAACCTAACCTAACCTAACCTAACCTAACCTAACCTAACCTAACCTAACCTAACCTAACCTAACCTAACCTAACCTAACCTAACCTAACCTAACCTAACCTAACCTAACCTAACCTAACCTAACCTAACCTAACCTAACCTAACCTAACCTAACCTAACCTAACCTAACCTAACCTAACCTAACCTAACCTAACCTAACCTAACCTAACCTAACCTAACCTAACCTAACCTAACCTAACCTAACCTAACCTAACCTAACCTAACCTAACCTAACCTAACCTAACCTAACCTAACCTAACCTAACCTAACCTAACCTAACCTAACCTAACCTAACCTAACCTAACCTAACCTAACCTAACCTAACCTAACCTAACCTAACCTAACCTAACCTAACCTAACCTAACCTAACCTAACCTAACCTAACCTAACCTAACCTAACCTAACCTAACCTAACCTAACCTAACCTAACCTAACCTAACCTAACCTAACCTAACCTAACCTAACCTAACCTAACCTAACCTAACCTAACCTAACCTAACCTAACCTAACCTAACCTAACCTAACCTAACCTAACCTAACCTAACCTAACCTAACCTAACCTAACCTAACCTAACCTAACCTAACCTAACCTAACCTAACCTAACCTAACCTAACCTAACCTAACCTAACCTAACCTAACCTAACCTAACCTAACCTAACCTAACCTAACCTAACCTAACCTAACCTAACCTAACCTAACCTAACCTAACCTAACCTAACCTAACCTAACCTAACCTAACCTAACCTAACCTAACCTAACCTAACCTAACCTAACCTAACCTAACCTAACCTAACCTAACCTAACCTAACCTAACCTAACCTAACCTAACCTAACCTAACCTAACCTAACCTAACCTAACCTAACCTAACCTAACCTAACCTAACCTAACCTAACCTAACCTAACCTAACCTAACCTAACCTAACCTAACCTAACCTAACCTAACCTAACCTAACCTAACCTAACCTAACCTAACCTAACCTAACCTAACCTAACCTAACCTAACCTAACCTAACCTAACCTAACCTAACCTAACCTAACCTAACCTAACCTAACCTAACCTAACCTAACCTAACCTAACCTAACCTAACCTAACCTAACCTAACCTAACCTAACCTAACCTAACCTAACCTAACCTAACCTAACCTAACCTAACCTAACCTAACCTAACCTAACCTAACCTAACCTAACCTAACCTAACCTAACCTAACCTAACCTAACCTAACCTAACCTAACCTAACCTAACCTAACCTAACCTAACCTAACCTAACCTAACCTAACCTAACCTAACCTAACCTAACCTAACCTAACCTAACCTAACCTAACCTAACCTAACCTAACCTAACCTAACCTAACCTAACCTAACCTAACCTAACCTAACCTAACCTAACCTAACCTAACCTAACCTAACCTAACCTAACCTAACCTAACCTAACCTAACCTAACCTAACCTAACCTAACCTAACCTAACCTAACCTAACCTAACCTAACCTAACCTAACCTAACCTAACCTAACCTAACCTAACCTAACCTAACCTAACCTAACCTAACCTAACCTAACCTAACCTAACCTAACCTAACCTAACCTAACCTAACCTAACCTAACCTAACCTAACCTAACCTAACCTAACCTAACCTAACCTAACCTAACCTAACCTAACCTAACCTAACCTAACCTAACCTAACCTAACCTAACCTAACCTAACCTAACCTAACCTAACCTAACCTAACCTAACCTAACCTAACCTAACCTAACCTAACCTAACCTAACCTAACCTAACCTAACCTAACCTAACCTAACCTAACCTAACCTAACCTAACCTAACCTAACCTAACCTAACCTAACCTAACCTAACCTAACCTAACCTAACCTAACCTAACCTAACCTAACCTAACCTAACCTAACCTAACCTAACCTAACCTAACCTAACCTAACCTAACCTAACCTAACCTAACCTAACCTAACCTAACCTAACCTAACCTAACCTAACCTAACCTAACCTAACCTAACCTAACCTAACCTAACCTAACCTAACCTAACCTAACCTAACCTAACCTAACCTAACCTAACCTAACCTAACCTAACCTAACCTAACCTAACCTAACCTAACCTAACCTAACCTAACCTAACCTAACCTAACCTAACCTAACCTAACCTAACCTAACCTAACCTAACCTAACCTAACCTAACCTAACCTAACCTAACCTAACCTAACCTAACCTAACCTAACCTAACCTAACCTAACCTAACCTAACCTAACCTAACCTAACCTAACCTAACCTAACCTAACCTAACCTAACCTAACCTAACCTAACCTAACCTAACCTAACCTAACCTAACCTAACCTAACCTAACCTAACCTAACCTAACCTAACCTAACCTAACCTAACCTAACCTAACCTAACCTAACCTAACCTAACCTAACCTAACCTAACCTAACCTAACCTAACCTAACCTAACCTAACCTAACCTAACCTAACCTAACCTAACCTAACCTAACCTAACCTAACCTAACCTAACCTAACCTAACCTAACCTAACCTAACCTAACCTAACCTAACCTAACCTAACCTAACCTAACCTAACCTAACCTAACCTAACCTAACCTAACCTAACCTAACCTAACCTAACCTAACCTAACCTAACCTAACCTAACCTAACCTAACCTAACCTAACCTAACCTAACCTAACCTAACCTAACCTAACCTAACCTAACCTAACCTAACCTAACCTAACCTAACCTAACCTAACCTAACCTAACCTAACCTAACCTAACCTAACCTAACCTAACCTAACCTAACCTAACCTAACCTAACCTAACCTAACCTAACCTAACCTAACCTAACCTAACCTAACCTAACCTAACCTAACCTAACCTAACCTAACCTAACCTAACCTAACCTAACCTAACCTAACCTAACCTAACCTAACCTAACCTAACCTAACCTAACCTAACCTAACCTAACCTAACCTAACCTAACCTAACCTAACCTAACCTAACCTAACCTAACCTAACCTAACCTAACCTAACCTAACCTAACCTAACCTAACCTAACCTAACCTAACCTAACCTAACCTAACCTAACCTAACCTAACCTAACCTAACCTAACCTAACCTAACCTAACCTAACCTAACCTAACCTAACCTAACCTAACCTAACCTAACCTAACCTAACCTAACCTAACCTAACCTAACCTAACCTAACCTAACCTAACCTAACCTAACCTAACCTAACCTAACCTAACCTAACCTAACCTAACCTAACCTAACCTAACCTAACCTAACCTAACCTAACCTAACCTAACCTAACCTAACCTAACCTAACCTAACCTAACCTAACCTAACCTAACCTAACCTAACCTAACCTAACCTAACCTAACCTAACCTAACCTAACCTAACCTAACCTAACCTAACCTAACCTAACCTAACCTAACCTAACCTAACCTAACCTAACCTAACCTAACCTAACCTAACCTAACCTAACCTAACCTAACCTAACCTAACCTAACCTAACCTAACCTAACCTAACCTAACCTAACCTAACCTAACCTAACCTAACCTAACCTAACCTAACCTAACCTAACCTAACCTAACCTAACCTAACCTAACCTAACCTAACCTAACCTAACCTAACCTAACCTAACCTAACCTAACCTAACCTAACCTAACCTAACCTAACCTAACCTAACCTAACCTAACCTAACCTAACCTAACCTAACCTAACCTAACCTAACCTAACCTAACCTAACCTAACCTAACCTAACCTAACCTAACCTAACCTAACCTAACCTAACCTAACCTAACCTAACCTAACCTAACCTAACCTAACCTAACCTAACCTAACCTAACCTAACCTAACCTAACCTAACCTAACCTAACCTAACCTAACCTAACCTAACCTAACCTAACCTAACCTAACCTAACCTAACCTAACCTAACCTAACCTAACCTAACCTAACCTAACCTAACCTAACCTAACCTAACCTAACCTAACCTAACCTAACCTAACCTAACCTAACCTAACCTAACCTAACCTAACCTAACCTAACCTAACCTAACCTAACCTAACCTAACCTAACCTAACCTAACCTAACCTAACCTAACCTAACCTAACCTAACCTAACCTAACCTAACCTAACCTAACCTAACCTAACCTAACCTAACCTAACCTAACCTAACCTAACCTAACCTAACCTAACCTAACCTAACCTAACCTAACCTAACCTAACCTAACCTAACCTAACCTAACCTAACCTAACCTAACCTAACCTAACCTAACCTAACCTAACCTAACCTAACCTAACCTAACCTAACCTAACCTAACCTAACCTAACCTAACCTAACCTAACCTAACCTAACCTAACCTAACCTAACCTAACCTAACCTAACCTAACCTAACCTAACCTAACCAGTTCCCCCCTGACTCTCGTGGCGGTCGGATCGCTTTTAGAGTCGCTCCGCACTTAAAAATTCTAAAAAGTGGTCAAAAGTGCTCCGATTTGGACGAAATAAGTGTTGGTGTGTAGAGGAAGTTTGCCTCCATACCGCCAAGTCTAGTGGTAAACTGGATTGCAGTGCCGTGCAGTAATTTACTGAAAAAACGATATTTTAGAGGTTAAGTGTTAAAAGGCTGGAACATTTTCTGCAATAGCTCCGAAACAAGATCGACGACCCCATGTTTTTCTTTTGAAAAACACAGGGGAAATACAGTACCTGTGTTCCGGACCACTTCGGAACCACCTGTACTCAGGACTTCCGGAGATATCCTGAAGAAACCAAAAAGCACGTGCGCTGAAAAAACCGAACGAGACGTGGCAGCCACCTGAAATTTTGCTGGATGGAAGAAGCATTGGGGAGAAGACAATTTTTGCAAGTACAAGAATTTTAACTATTATACTTACTGTTTTATTTACAATCAAAAGTGCAAAGTTTAGACACCTATAACTACTGAAAAATCGACAAATTCAAAAATTTTGAATTGCTATCAGTTGCGTGCTCACTTGAAGAGGACACCCTGAAAAAACCAGATTTTTTGTGTGTATCGTTTTAATTTATTCAGTAAAAAACTGTAAAATAATATAAGTATAAATATTTATAGGTTAAAATAAAGTTTTTAAATTTTCCGTAGGGTATTCGTGTACAGTGTCATTTAACAATATTTTAGGCATTTTTTTCAGATTTTTTTGACTTTTGGTTCCAAAGCTATTGATTTTTAAAGTATTTTTTAGTATTAAATAGGAATAAATAGAAATAATACATTTTTGACACCAATATTGACTTTAATATATGTATTTAGAGTGGTTTAAGCCCAAAGTTGAGCCCAATAGCTCAAAGATTGACTGGAATAGACTTTTTCAGCCATTTTGGTTTTAGTGGTTGTTGGACTTAACAGCAAATATCTGCGGAACTATTGGGCGCAGAGAACTGGGATTTCCACAATTCCCAGCAGAGTACCAGCGGGAACATTTTTTGTATATTTTCAGTCGTTTTCAGGACCTGAAGTTTTTCAGCCCTGAAACCAAATCTGTTAGATAGAGGAAGTCGGGCTGAGAACTTTATCCGAGACCGCGTCTCTCTCCGACAAACGGGGGCGGAGTTACAGCCACTCAAAGTCGCTTTTTGACAGTAGGGCGGCCATTTTGTAAAACTTTGGCCCTACGTAGCTCCGAAACCGGGGGTCGTGGAGGGTTGCGGTTTTCGCCTTGGTGTTCGGGGAGGCAACCTCTGTCTGACCTTTAGGTTTTCAGGCGTCTTGGGGCTGAAAAGTTTCAGAATCCTGAAAGCCATCTTACTCGACGGAGCGGGACGAGCCGAGTCAGAAAAGTCCAAGCGCGGGTGTTCTACGATCATTGTGGGGGAAGTTATACCGGGTTGAAAATTGACTTTGACAGTTCTCAAACTGTCAAACCATTTTTCAGACTCGGATAACTCCCGAACCGGAGGTCGTGGAAGGCTCGCGTTTTCGTTGGGGACGTTGACTGGCTCCTCCCTGTCCGTCTAGCGTCATTTCGGGGATTTTCAGGAGTCAAAAATCTTTCAGCCTGAAAACTATCCCAAAGGATAGATCTCGCCAGGCCCAGTTGGGAAAGCCCAAGCACGGTGGTATTCGGCCGAACGGTTTGGGAGAAAACCAGGTTTAACCAGTTTTGACACCAACCTAGGGCAGCAACCAAGAAACTTTGAACCGGGTTTTCTCCGGAACCCTTTGGAATAGGGGTACCGTGTTTGGGTTCATCTGAAGGGGCTTGGAGAGAGCTACCTGACTAAAGGTAGAGCGCGACTCTACATAGAGTTGAAATTTTTTCTGAAAATTTTTCATTAGTAATTCGACGGGGCTTAGCTCCTGGGACCCGATAGGCGTAGAATTGAGACCTGATATACGTTGGACAGGACAGAGACTCTATTTAGAGTCTTTTAAAGACGTTATTTACAAATTGTCATTGTAAATACTATTTAGTTTTAAGATTCTTCACGGTTTTGTTTCTTTTGAACAATCGGACATTTTTATATTAATTTTAGGTCTTTTTATTTTTTATTTTATTTTTCATTTTCGATATTTAATTTTATTTATCGTCCCTTTTGACGAACGTCCTTATTGACGGTGTTAGTTTTAAGTTGACGCATACCTCTAAAATGTTTGGCATTAGAACCCCATTGAAGGCGACCGACGGTGAAAAATCACCGTCAAAATCTGAGGCAGCCGCCCCTCTAAACGTTAGACGCAGCATAGGGGAGTGGGAAGCCACTAGAACAAGTCCCACCACCACCACAATGGTAAAGACGTCGCAGGCCGGCCCTGCAAAATCCAAAATTAACTCGGTTCTGACGCAGGAGGGCAAATTGGCGACCGTGAGCACAGCGAGGAGGTCTGTCGAAATATGCTCACCACCGAATATTAAATATGCAAACCGAACTGCGGAGGCTAAAGCCTGTCTAACAAAAGCTAAGCTCCACCTAAATAGCTCCCGAAACACTAAGACCGAAATAAAAAACGGCATTTGCGAGGCCACAGAGCGACTTTACCAATTGGTGAAGGAAGTCGAACTAGAACTGAAAGTGGCTAAGCAAAAAATTATTAAGGAAGGGCCGGTAGGGAATGACCCAGAACAAATGGCAATATCATGTTCTCTCCAACAAAATGACACAAGCAAGATATTACAGACGATGGATCATCACACAAAGCTCCTAATGGAGAATAACAACAGAATGGAGGAGTTAAAGGAAAAAATGGACCGTCAGAGAGAACTCTTGGAGAAAGGCTCGTACGCGAGTGTGGCCGCAACTCGGTATGTGAAGTCACTGCCAGGGCGCAGTACCTTACACTCGGTTGTGGTTACCTCTAAAGACGAAACCGAGACGGGTGACGAGGTCCTAAACAAAGTGAGGAAAGTGATAAATGCCAAGGATGGGTGGATAAAGGTGGAAAAGGTTCGGAAAGCCAAGGATAGGAAGGTAATAATAGGACTGGAGACCGAGGAGGAAAGAAGTAAAGTTAAGAACCGACTCCAAAAAGAAGGAGTGGACCTCGCTGTCGAGGAAGTTAAAAACAAAGACCCACTTCTGATTCTCAAGAACGTCCTAGTCGTAAATACCGACGAAGACGTCATTAGAGCGCTGAGAAATCAGAATAAGGGTGTTTTTGACGGCCTTGACAGCGGGGAAAATAGGGTGGAAGTTAGGTACAGAAGAAGGACACGTAACCCTCACACTGGCCACGTCATCATCAGTGTTTCGCCCACCATCTGGCGACGGGCTTTGGAGGCCGGGGCTGTACATATTGACCTTCAGCGTATTAGGGTTGAGGACCAGACCCCACTGGTCCAGTGCACCCGCTGCCTGGGCTTCGGGCACGGCAAGCGGTTTTGTAAAGAACCTGCGGACTTATGCAGCCACTGCGGCGGTCCACACATGAGACCAGAGTGCCCCGACTGGCTCTCAGGCTCACAACCAGCTTGCCGGAACTGTACGAGGGCTAAAGTAGAGCATAACACGCAACACAATGCGTTTAGTCAAGACTGCCCGGTAAGGAAGAAATGGGATGACGTGGCTAGATCCACAGTAGCTTACTGCTGAGGGCACCTTAATAGGAAATACCCCCTATGGGGTATTGCAGGCTAACCTCCAACGTAAAAAGTTAGCCACCAACGAGCTCTTCATAGAGGCTACAAAACGGGGAATAGCAGTGGCGCTTCTTCAGGAACCGTACGTGGCCGGGGAGAAGGTAATGAGGAGTCGCAGGGGCGTATGGATCTTCCAGAACACTGGCACTGGAGATGGGACTGTAAAAGCTGCAATAGCAGTCTTTGACAGCGACCTTACAGTCAAACAGTACCCACAACTCACCACGAACGACATCTCAGTGGTGGGAATCCAGACCAGTGCCTGGGAGATCACGCTTGTCTCCTTCTACTTTGTGCCAGACCAGCCCATCGAGCCCTACTTAGATCAACTCAAGCGAATATGGCTCGCAGTCGGTTCCAGGAGACTGATCGTTGGAGGGGACGCCAACGCAAAGAGCATATGGTGGGGCAGCCCGATAGTAGACCCTAGAGGGGAGGAGATGGTAGGAACTCTCGGCGAGCTGCACCTGAACATACTGAACCAAGGGGAAATTCCGACCTTCGACACTATCCGAGGAGGAAAGCGGTACAGCAGTCACGTGGATGTTACCGCTTGTTCAAATGACATCTTGGACTTGGTCGACGACTGGAGTATTGAGGAGGAACTCACGGGCTCGGATCACAACGGCATTATGTTTAAGATCCTCCTGCAGAAATCCAAAGGTTTAAAAGTAGAGAGAACCACCAGAAAATATAACACTAAAAAAGCTAATTGGTGCAAATTTCATGAGAAGCTTGGCCAATTGAAAATAAACTATAAATTCACTGCATCCGAAATTAATAATATTAACAACATAGAGCAAATTGAAACATTAACAAATAACTTCACAAAGGCAATAGACGAGGCATGTAAGCTAACAATACCGTCGAAAAAAGTAAAGGAGGTTCTTACCTTGCCGTGGTGGTCCGAGAGACTCGCCGAGTTGAAAAGGTCCGTCGCCACCAAGAAGCGCAGGATTCGCTGTGCCGCCCCAATTCGGAAGCCGAAGGTCATAAAAGAGTACCTAAAACAGAAGGAAGAGTATGAATTAGAAGCAGCCAAGGCTCAGACCGAGAGTTGGAAGGAATTCTGTGGGAAGCAAGATAAGGAGGGGGTTTGGGAGGGTATATATAGGGTTATAGGTAGGACGCAGCGTAGGGAGGAGGACCGACCATTGGAACAAAACGGTAACGTGCTGTATGCGAAGGGCTCTGTAAAATTACTTGCGCAAACGTTTTACCCGCAAGACTCCGTAGAATGTGACAACCCCCATCACCGGTCCATTCGAAGGGAAGCGGAACTAGTAAACTCTGGGGAACAAAGTGATCCTTGTGACCCACCGTTTACGATGGCTGAACTTAAAAAATCGGTTCAGTCCTTCAATCCGAAGAAGGCACCGGGTTCCGATGGCTTTACAGCCGACATCTGTAGTCATGCTGTGGATGATGACCCGGAATTGTTCTTAAGGTTCCTAAATAAGTGCCTAGAATGCCATTACTTCCCCACGTCCTGGAAGGAGGCAACAGTCGTGATTTTGAGGAAGCCTGGAAAGGAAAACTATTCCACTCCAAAATCATATAGGCCGATTGGACTGTTGCCTATATTGGGAAAGATTTTCGAGAAGATGCTGGTGAACCGCCTAAAGTTCCACCTTATACCAAGGATGAGCACCCGCCAGTACGGATTCATGCCGCAAAGGAGCACCGAAGACTCCCTCTATGCCCTAATGAAGCATATTAACACAAAACTTGCACAAAAAAGGATAATTACGCTCGTATCCTTGGACATAGAGGGAGCATTCGATAGTGCTTGGTGGCCAGCGATCAGAGTCCGTCTGGCGGAGGAGAAGTGTCCTGTTAACATTAGGCGGGTCATAGACAGCTACCTTAGAGACCGAAAAGTCTCGGTCAGGTACGGCGGGGAAGTATATGGAAAGGACACAAGTAAGGGCTGTGTCCAGGGCTCGATTGGGGGCCCAATCTTGTGGAACCTGGTCTTAGACCCCCTCCTTAAAGAATTGGAGAATAGGGGGAATTATATCCAGGCGTTTGCAGATGACGTTCTCTTAGTATTCGACGGGGAGACCGCACTAGAGGTTGAGGAATGTGCCAATGCCGCTCTTGGTCGTGTTCAGGCGTGGGGTGTCGAGAATAAGCTGAAATTTGCACCAAATAAAACAACCGCTATGGTGATAACCAGAAAGCAAAAATACGACACGCCGCGCCTTAGCATGGGGGGGATCGGCATTGGCATGTCTAAAGAAATAAAGCTTCTGGGTGTAACAATAGACGAGAAGCTGACATTCAATACCCACGTCCAAATCGTTTGCGGGAGGGCAGTCGCAATTTATAAGCGGCTGTGTAGAGCTGCAAAAGTCAGTTGGGGGCTTCACCCGGAAGTTATCCGAATTATATACACAGCAACTATTGAGCCCATAATCCTTTACGCCGCTAGCGTTTGGGCACCTGCCGCAAAAAAGATAGGAGTGATAAAACACCTTCAAACCGTTCAGCGTGGGATACTCCAGAAAATGTGTAAGGCGTACCGCACGGTCTCTCTGAACTCGGCCCTGGTGTTGACTGGGATGCTCCCGCTCGACCTTCGTGTTCGGGAAGCGGCTGCGCTCTACGAAGCCAGGAGGGGGGTATCCCAGCCCGTACTAGGTGGCAGAGAGGTGGAGCGGATGTTTCCAGCTCTGGAGACCCCGCATCCCGCGGAACTAGAGAGCCTGGAGTTCGGAAGCCTGGTAGACGAGGCACAGTATAGTAACCATAGTAATTTTGATGTGCGGATTTTCACAGACGGCAGCAAAATTGAGGGCAAGGTTGGAGCGGCGTTATCCTTATGGATTGGCGCTGCCGAAACGAAGGCTCTCAAGCGTGCTCTGCCGTCCTACTGCACCGTCTACCAGGCGGAACTCCTGGCCCTACAAAGAGCAGCAGGGGAAGTGCTCAAGCGCGGTGAAACCACGTTCGGAATCTTCAGCGACTCCATGGCGGCTCTTCAGTCGATTACCAACTCAGGTTCCTCCCACCCCTTAGCCGTGGAAACAAGGGACACCATACGTCAATGTAAGCTCCAGAACAAGAGTGTCTCATTGTTTTGGATAAAAGCCCACGCGGGGTTGGAGGGAAATGAGAGAGCCGACCAGCTCGCGAAGGAGGCCGCCCTGGGGTCGAAGAAGAGGCCGGACTATGATCTGTGTCCCGTATCATACATCAGGCGAAGAATCCGGTCGGAAACGCTTGATGAATGGAACGGGAGATATCGGTCGGGTGACACTGCCTCGGGCACAAAAATTTTCTTCCCGGACGCGGTGGCGGCGTATGGCGTGGTGCGTAAGATGGCTCACACAAACATAACCACCCAAATACTGACGGGGCACGGTGGGTTCTCTGCATACCTGAAACGTTTCAGGTGTAAGGAGGACCCATCGTGCGCCTGTGAACCTGGCGTTGAGGAAACGGTTAAGCACATTCTCTTCGATTGCCCAATTACCGCGAAAATCCGATATAATACGGAACAGCAACTCGCTGAGGAATTGGTCTGTAAAAACGTACCAAGTATAATGACCGGAAAGAATAGAGACATATTTTTGCAGTATTGTAGAGAAATAGCATCAATAGTGATCAAAAGAAATAAAACCGCATAAGAAAATATGCTGTCATAATATAGTGTAATATATTAGAGGCCAGCATAACATAAGAAAGATGTAAAATAGTTTTAAGATAAAATTAAAATAAAAATAAGTGCAGTATGTAAAACAACAATTTGTTTAAGATAAGTATGTTTAAGCAAATTAGATAGAGCAACAATAGAAATTATTCCCCCGTCTCTGTAAACCGGAAAACTGAAAGCTAAGAACTGTATGACATGTAGGTAGATTATGGAAAACATAGGAAATAAAAGCAATGTTGTAATTTTAAATAGAAGTAAGTCTGTAATGAACATCAATAGAGTAGACATAAGTATTTGTATTAGTATAATACTCGTAATTATGTAAAGTAGACATAAGATTAATTTAAGTAACGATGTATAAGAAAAGACAAAATAAAAATTTTTTCTCCTTGTTTTTCTGCTGTTCCCGAAAGAAATAAAAATAATAAAGTAAAAGTAAAGATAGTTAGACACTCTTTCGAGTTAAAGATAGATGATAGTTGGGAATCCCACCCAAAAGAAGTCACAAATGAGGATGAATGAAAGAAAGACCAAGTATGAGGAATAAAAGTACGAGAGGCATAAATGCGAGAACTGGTATGAAAGGAAAGCGGATAGGCATAGACTCCGATATTGTTTGGAGGTAGAAGTAAAAAAAAAAAAAAAAAAAAAAAAAAAAAAAAAAAAAAAAAAAAAAAAACCTAACCTAACCTAACCTAACCTTACCTAACCTAACCTAACCTAACCTAACCTAACCTAACCTAACCTAACCTAACCTAACCTAACCTAACCTAACCTAACCTAACCTAACCTAACCTAACCTAACCTAACCTAACCTAACCTAACCTAACCTAACCTAACCTAACCTAACCTAACCTAACCTAACCTAACCTAACCTAACCTAACCTAACCCAGTAACCGATAAAACATCACAAGTACAACATTAGCTCCGCGTTAAAAATTCGCTAAAATTAGACGCGTTGAGTTACTAGCGCGAAAAAGTTACCAGTGGAATTGTGAAGTGCCAGTACATCAGGATACGTGTGGGCAAGTGTCTACCTCTACGGGTTGCGGAGCAGGGCCCTGGGTACTTTAACACCCTATCGCTTTACCAAGGTTAGTGGAGTCGATCTACAAACATTAATCCAAAGAGACGCGGCTGAGACCTATCCAGGGACACCAAGATCAGCAGAATCGGATCAGGAACTTGGGAGTTATTAAGGTGCGAAAAACGTGGTGTTCGTGGAAAAACCAACCTCACTTTTAGCTCCATGTGCTTCAGTGACACGAGGCGTGACGTACATCCATCAATCCCAGCCCCTACTGGAGACTCCGAAGCCGGCCGAGGAATCTGCCTGCAGCCTAGCGACCAGCGTGACGACTCCACAGCTCATCACCAGGTTAGCCTCGAGGGAACTCCTCAACCCTTGGTCCCACCCCCCCCGAGTTTGGGCTCACCTGACTCGGAACACCAAGACCTTGCCTGAGTCACCGAAGGACCCCTCACCCCCAACCTCCCCCCACCTTCAGTCCCCCCCCCCCTCCTCAACCTAGACTTGAGTAAGGGAACCCCCCCCCAAAAAGCCCTTACCCCTCAACTTACCGTCCCCCACCCCTCACCCCTATCAACTCCCCACGAGTCCTCCCCCCCAACCCCTTTTCCTCACCCCCCTCACCCTAAATATACTCCACACGAGACCTTCCCCCCCTCCCCCCTCTCAAGGCTACCTCACCCCCCCGCAGCCTAACTTTGCACCCGTTGGAGCTACAGAGCCGAAATTGGGCTCATTTGAAAGGGCAAGAAAAGTTCTTTAACTTGGCCCCTACAGAAACTCAAATTTCGGCACACCACACAAGCAGTGACCCAGTGGCACCACGAAATTCCACTGACGACCACCACCAGCGCGCACACAGGGCTCAGAACATCGGGCCCTTGCAGTTATCGGGCTCCTCATCGGACAGCAGACGCAAACCATCAGCGCAACATCCGTGAGTCCATCAACAAAAAAAAAAAAAAAAAAAAAAGTAATAATAATAATATTATTTAATATATCAATATACATAATACACATTTATAATATTTATAATATAGTTATATAAACTGGTGTTGAAAAATGTCATCCAAACAGTCCATAATAACCTCCCGTAAAATGACCACGGACACCGCAAAGGCCACCAAATCCCTAAGGGAAAAAGTCCTGAAAAATACGGCGAAGTCAGTGGTCTCGGAGAAGTCGGCGCATCCTTCGCAAAAGCCACATGTGCCGAGGGCGGCGTCGGAGCCGGACGTAACAAGCAGGGTGCCGCCACTGCCGTCGGCGCCTGAGACCCATACTCCGGAGGATCGCGCTAGGATATCAGAAATCATCATAAACTGGGAGCAGTGTGGCGTTTCTCCCCCCCGCCAGATCATCTCGGACGAGGAAATCTCGGTGGCCTCCACAGAGAGCCAGGCCGACCGTCCAATGAGTGGACGGCCGAGCCTCCTCTATAGAACACCGAGAAGGGGCACAGGGGTAGAAATGGACCTAGCTACCAGGGAAGCTAACGACCTCCTCCAGAGAGGCAAGGACGCCTTGGAAGCTGCAGGCAATATGAAGAGGGAGTGTAAGGCCACAGCCCATGAGTGCCTTCAGGGCCTGTACGAGACAGCCCTATCATTGGCAGACTCGAGAGCACGCCACAAATACAACCTCGAGAAGGAGCGCTCTCGACACGCTCAAGAGCTTGTGCGGGTCGAGAGAGCTCACACTCGCGAGTTAATGGCAATGAAAGTGGAGCTCTCACTCATGCGGACTGACGTCTCGGAAACAAAAAAGGAGGCGAAAGGGATAAGGGAATGGCTCGGTCATGAGACCCTTGAGGCCTTAAACGGCATCAAGGAACTCAAAGGTGAGGTCTCATCGGCGAGCCTCAGGAACCAGAAAGAGCACGAGAGGACGAGGCTGGAAAGCGCAAGAGCCCCGGCAGATCCCAAAGGGGATTCCATGGGGGCGGGCCTAACACGCCTCGATACAAATATAACCAGTATCTCAAACCAGCTGGACGTGCTCCGTAAGGCTCTGGAAAGGCTCAAAGACGACCTCGACCGGCCCAAAAACATCGTGGTGGACCCGAGTAGCCGAGAGACGGACCTTCTCACGACCCGAGACTTCAAGGAAGCAATAGGAAGCCTGCAGCTCCAACTACAGGCCATCGTCAACAGGCCTGTGGCTTCCCCTCCACCACCACAGCCACCACTCAACATAGCACAACACATGAAACCCATATCGGAAAGGCTGGAGATAGTTTCAGCAGATCTCCGCGTACTGCGCGACAAAGAGCCGCTAATCCAGGCATCCCCGGTGCTGAATCTGGAAGCGGAACTAGCAGTCGGGGAGGTGAAAAAGACTCTCCAGAATATAGAGAAGGGGGTGGCGGACCTGGGCAAAAAGCACAGACAGCCTGAAAAACAGCAGGGCCCAAAAACCTTTGCCCAGATCGCCAGTGTACCCAAACCTCCTAAACCACCCACACAACCTAATCACACCCTGATCATCTCGTCCACGAACCCGAAGCATACTGGGGACAACGTGATCGAGAGGATCAGGACTGCTCTGGATCTGAAGACCAGCGGAGCCCGAGTGGACACGGTCCGGAAGGCGCGCAATCAGAAAGTGGTTCTGAGGTGCGCGAGCAAATCGGACTTGACCAAGGTAAAAGATCAAGTGCGTTCTAACGCAGGGCTTCAGGTCCAGGAGCCGAAACCCCAAAACCCTTTGGTCTG
This sequence comes from Polia nebulosa, assembly GCA_951329385.1. Classification (NCBI taxonomy): domain Eukaryota; kingdom Metazoa; phylum Arthropoda; class Insecta; order Lepidoptera; family Noctuidae; genus Polia; species Polia nebulosa. Next base: position 38,143 of record CATNWG010000025.1, on the reverse strand, counting down.
CATAAAAGGAGTGCTGTCCAGCTACAGCGATGGGGAGATCGTCGATCTCCTAAAGGCGCAGAACAAACATCTTCTGCAAAACGTCGATGTCGATGGACAGACCATAAAGGTGCGCTACAGGAAGCGCGCGAGAAACCCGCATGAGTGCCACCCCGTTCTGGAGCTCTCTCCGGAGCTCTGGAAGCGGTACACGCAGGTGCAAAAGGTGCATGTGGGCATCAAGCGATGCTCGATTGAGGACCAGTCCCCCCTTGTCCAGTGCACAAAGTGCCTTGGATATGGACATAACAAGTCCATATGCAAGGCCGCAAAGGAGATCTGCAGCTACTGCAGTGGAATGCACAATTCGAGGGACTGCCTCACTCGGGCTGATGGCAAACAGCCCACTTGCATAAACTGCAAGGTGGCACGCAGGACGGATGGTGACCTGGCACACACAGCGTTTAGCGAAGACTGCCAGGAACGCCAAAAATGGGATGGAATAGCGCGCTCGCGCGTTTCCTACTGCTAAGGGCGACCAGGGGAACACACAAACTAGCCAACCAGTCACCCCCAATAACTCATCAAGGCCGACGGCAAGATTACGGTTCATCCAAGTAAATCTTCAGCGCTCCAAGCTGGCCACAGAAGAACTCCACTTGGTGGCTCAGACTAAGGGAATTTCAGTAGCACTTGTTCAAGAGCCCTATGTAGGAAGAACCGGTGTGATGAAACAACACCCCGGCACGCAAGTCATTCAGTGCAGCCTCAACCGCAAAAAGCCAGTAAAGGCGGCGATCGTTGTTTTCGGGAACAATCTGGGGGTCATCCACGACCCACAGCTTGTGACCGAGAACATCGCCACCGTTTTGCTGAAGGTGGGCCAGCTTAGCTTTGGAGTGCTATCGGTCTATTTTGAGGGTGCTCAGGACATCGAACCCTACCTTTCCGAAACACAAAACACCATACAGAAACTGCACACACACAACATTCTGGTGGGAGGAGACGCCAATGCCTGGAGCCAGTGGTGGGGAAGTGTTTCCGAAAATCATCGCGGGGCTGCGTACTGCTCATTCCTCAATGAGCGGGATCTCCACATCCTAAACACGGGCCAAACGCCGACGTTCGAGACCTACAAAAGGGACAGGTGGTGCACCAGCATCGTCGATGTGACGGCGTGTAGCCAGTCATTGTTGGGCAAGGTCGACGAGTGGCGTGTAGAACGGTGTCTAATAATATCGGACCACAATGCAATTACCTTCACCATGCGCTTAGAAAAAGCCTTGGAACCCCTAAGGCCAATCTCAACGCGCATCTACAACACCAAGAAGGCAAAGTGGTCTGACTTCTGCACGCACTTTAAGACCAGCCTAGCGGACAGTGACATCACACCTGCCAGAATCTCGAGCGTCGCGAACCCTGAGGATCTGGAAACCATCATCACCACATATACCCAAAACATCCACCGCTCATGCGAGGAAGCAATCTCAAGGCTGGGGTCGCCTAAACACGACGCCAAGCCTCCATGGTGGAACCCTTCCCTTGACCGCCTCAAAAAAGAGGCAATGACAAAGAAGAGAAGGATCCGGAACGCGGCTGCCAGCCGGAGAGACTTCACCATCCAAGAATACGTCTTGGCTAAAACCACCTACACCGCAGCGGCGACGGAGGCAGCCACAGCTAACTGGAAGGAGTTCTGCTCGAAGCAGGACCGAGAGAGCATGTGGGACGGCATCTATAGGGTACTAAGGAAGACTGCCAGAAGACAGGATGACGCCCTCCTGAGAAATACCGCAGGTGAGACGCTCAGTCCAGAACAGTCAGCGGATCTTCTGGCAAAAACCTTTTACCCCGACGACTCAACAGATGCCGAACAACCATACCACAAAATCCTGAGAAAACTAGCAGAGGAAAAGAACCCTCAGGGCCTGTCTGCCAACGATCCACCCTTCACGGCCGCGGAGCTGGAAATGGTTCTTCAGAACCAAAATCCAAAAAAAGCACCCGGTCCTGACGGATTAACCGCAGACATCTGCACAGCGGCAATAAACTGCGACAGGGAGGTGTTCTTAGCGATAGCCAACAGGTGCTTCTCGCTTGCCCACTTCCCGAAGCAGTGGAAAGTTGCCCATGTGTGCATTCTCCGCAAGCCAGGAAAAGACGACTATACCAGCCCAAAGTCGTACAGACCAATAGGTCTGCTCTCGGTCTTAGGAAAAATCGTCGAGAAACTCCTAGTTGGCAGACTGCAGCATCACTTCCTCCCAACACTACACAAAAATCAGTACGGTTTCATGCCACAGCGCGGGACCGAGGACGCGCTCTATACTCTAGTGGGCCATATACGAGCCGAAATCAAAGCCAAAAAGATCGTGCTTTTGATATCATTGGACATAGAGGGGGCCTTCGATAACGCATGGTGGCCAGCACTCAAAAGACAGATGGTGGTCAAGAACTGTCCCAAAAACATCTACGCTTTCGTCACCTCATACCTGGAAGACCGGAACATCAGGGTAAACTACGCCAGAGCAACTAGTGAGAAGGGTACCACGAAGGGTTGTGTCCAGGGCTCTATTGCCGGACCAACGTTCTGGAACCTTATCCTGGACTCGCTCCTTCACAAGTTGGCTAGCATGGGAGTTTACTGCCAGGCCTTTGCAGACGACGTTGTCCTGGTTTTCTCGGACTTCACAGCCGGTCCCCTGCAGCAAACAGCCAACGATACCCTAGACATAGTATCAAAATGGGGCGTACAAAATAAGCTTCGCTTCGCCGCGCACAAGACCAACGCGATGGTGCTAACTAGGAAGCTTAAGTACGACGTCCCGGTACTCTACATGTCGGACACGCGGCTGAACCTGGTCGAAGAGGTCAAGCTGCTAGGTCTCACGATAGATTCTAAACTCACCTTCAACGCGCACGTGTCTGCGACCTGTAAAAAGGCTGCAGACATCTATAAGCAGTTGGCACGCGCAGCAAAGGTGACTTGGGGTCTAAACGGAGAGATAATCAGGACGATATACGTGTCGGTGATAGAGCCTATCGTGATGTATGCAGCGAGTGCGTGGGCCCCCGCAGCCGATAAACTGATGACAAGAAATCAGTTTGATTCACTGCAGAGGGGCTTTGTGCAAAAGATCTGCAAAGCATACCGCACGGTGTCTCTGACATCGGCGCTTATCCTGTCAGGCCAACTCCCCCTAGATCTCCGGGTAATCGAGGCAGCTACCCTATTTAAAATCAAAAAGGGACATTCCCAAGACTTTATACCACCGGGCCGTGAGCTGGAGTGTGATTTACACCACTCCCAAAAACCCCACCCAGCGCTACTCATAACAACGGAGTATGCATGCCTGAAGGACCTGACTCCTAAAACCCTGGAAAACCAACAAGTAATCGGTCCCCAAATATACACCGATGGCAGCAAAATAGAGGGGAAAGTCGGAGCTGCCCTAACTTGGTGGGAAAACGGAAAGGAGTCGAAGTTCTGCACTTTTGGCCTGGAGCCTCACAACACTGTCTTCCAATCGGAAATGTACGCTCTCTACAGAGCTGTAAGGATGGTGAGGGAATCTAGGGCGTCCTCCGTAAGCATTTTGAGTGACTCAAGATCGTCACTTGACCTGCTGAAGAGACCGTCGGTCACTCACCACCTGGCTCTCCAAATTAAGAGACATGTACGAGAGATCAGAGAGGAGGGCAGGGAGGTGAGGCTCTTTTGGCTCAAGGCCCACGTGGGAACCGCTGGGAATGAGAGAGCGGATGAGCTGGCCAAGGAGGCGGCCCTAACAAAAGAGACAGCAGACTACGACAAGGTTCCCGTATCGTTCGTGAGGAGCAAGATACGGGAGGAGACTATAAGGAAGTGGCAAGCGCGATACGAGTCCTCGAGTACAGGAGCGGTAACAAAAGCGTTCTTCCCAGACGTCCTAGCGGCGAAAAGGACACTAAGAGACGCAGTCCTCACACCGGTCCATGTACAAGTCTTAACAGGACACGGAGGATTCTCAGCGTATCTCCACCGCTTCCATCTCAAAGATAGTCCCTCGTGCGTCTGTGACCCCAGCTGCGAAGAAACAGTCTGGCACCTGCTCTTCGAGTGCCCAAGATTCAGCCACGACAGAATGGAGCTGGAAATAAAGCTAGGCACCCAGCTAAGCCTGTCTACACTCCATACCATCATGGGGAGACCGGTTACAAGAGAACCATTCTTGGCATTCGCGAGCAAAGCCGCTGTCGTTGCGGCGGGAGCTAACAAAACGGACGCAACCTTGCGTAGTCGACACCGACTACCACCTGTGACCACACCCTCAAGCACAGCAAACACAGCGCATGCAACTGCAATACGGAGCACAACACATACACCACACACCACAACACAGGTCACGAGCACAATTCAACAGACAGCAACGGCGGTAACAGCACCAGCAGTGGTAGCCAGCCTACAGCCAGCCCCGAGCACCATGTCCATCATGCAATTCTTGGCATGTGGAGAAGCCGGAGTTCCAGGCGTCAGACTGCGAGGCGTCGCTCTTTTTATGAACAAAAAAGAAGAAAAGTTGGGCATAGGCTTCTGCGTGGGCTCAAGTCGAGCTGCGGCCCGCATACCAATTTCACCGGGACTTGCTGCCCTGATCAACGGAAGCACTGCCAAAACGAGCATGAAAGGCAGCAAGTATGCTGCACTGCCTCAGGTGGAAGTAGCCACTCACAGATGCCGTCTAGTGCGACACAAAGGGAAGACGATCGCACTATTCGAGTGGGGAGTGGAGACTCCATTCGCTCAGGCAAGCTCATTGCTTCAAAAGATCGGGGAGGTGGTAGGGTACACGGATGCCTCGGCCCGTACTATAAGCGTCGACGCGATGGCGATCGGAGGGGAGAGAGGAGGCGTCGCAGACCGCTTTGGTTGTCTAAAAGCCTCAGAACATCACGAGGTGGTTGTCTACGAGGACAGGGGGGAATCTCTGAGCTACCTCAAAGCCCCCAGACAAACAACAGCGGGCGTGCCGAGCCCTACAACAAGTCCGACCATCCAGAGCGGTTCCGAGAGGGCCCAGCAGAAGGTAGCCACCGAAAAAGCTGTAATGGAGCAGAGCAAGACCACGAGCCCGGAAAACCGGGCCCGGTCGAGGAGTCGCCTAAAAGCCTTTGGCACTTTCCTCAGTGCACTGCTCCCAAGCACCAGCCGCGTATCTCCATCTCAAAAACAAGAAACAGCAGTGGAGAGGTTCTTTAAAAAAAAACCAAAAGAACCAACGCCGCAAAAGCCTATCCCGACAAGAGCCGACAAAGGGCAAGTCAGCCCGCCGACCCTCGCAGTGATCTCAGGCACCACGGACCACGTGAAGAGCGCTTTCCTCGAGTATGTAGCAATCGTGAGAGCGACCAGAGAGGTCAATCTCATGACATGCAGAAAGATCATGCAGACCTTCCACAGAGAAACGGAAGGACTGCTAAGGGTACTGCTCGAGGAAGCAGAGGCTGCGGTGTACGACAACGCCACTTCCCAAGTCATCAAAGGGGAAATGACGGGGTCGTACATGGCAGCCTACAGCGCGAAGAGCGGTTTTGTGGCCCTGGATGAGGAGGAAACGGAGCGCTCGGGCAAAATAAAATTTAGGACTCCGGATGACGATCCGATGGTGGTTGCCGCCAAATGTACCAAAGTAATGCTGGACGATAGGATCCTTGAAATGGCTCAGTCCATTTTAGGGACTTCAGACAACCCAGCATCGCAGGAGATTTGGGCGGTACCCAGTATCGGGTGGGTGAATGGGGTTCCGGGTTGCGGAAAAACAACCTGGGTGGTGAATCACTTCGATGAGGGGAAGGACGTCGTAGTCACCACGACAGCCGAAGCTGCCAAAGATCTCAGGCAGAAGCTTGCGCACCGCTTAGGAGATCGGGTGAAGACAAAGGTGCGCACTATGGCCTCAATTTTAGTCAACGGATTCAGGGAGCAGGAGAAATACCACCGTCTTATAGTAGACGAGGCTCTCATGAACCACTTTGGGGCCATAGTTATGGCAGTAAAGTTGTCTGGAGCAGACGAGATTGTCCTCATCGGAGACATAAATCAGCTTCCATTTTTGGACAGACAGAACCTATTTGAGTTAAGGTATACTCGTCCAAACCTGGTGGCTGGAATCACCCGGGAGCTGCTCTGCACACACCGCAGCCCAATGGATGTAGCTTTTTCTCTGAGCGAGATATACTCCGGTATATACTCCTCCAAGTCGTCGCTGTCGCGGGTCCACTCTCTGAGGGTGGAGAGCTACACTGGTGCAAAAATACCGAGGGCTGCCCAAATGACCCTTTTCCTGGTTCATACGCAGGAGGAGAAATCCTCTCTTGTGAGTCAGGGATACGGGTCCGGTGAAGGGTCGCGCGTGTTGACCATACACGAGGCTCAGGGGTTGACCTACGACAGCGTTATCATCGTTAACACGAAATCCAGGAGGCTCCAAGTTCACGACAGCGTCTCCCACGCGGTAGTGGCGGTGTCAAGGCACACAGTTAGTTGCGTCTATTACTCCGACGACGCCGATGACGCCACGGGCCGTTTCGCAAAGAAGGCGATGGATGCGCCGACCAAAATGGTCGTCGATTACAATCTTAAGACGGCCATGCAGCATCGAGACACTGTCACCGTAGAAAAACTTCTCACAGTAGCGAAGTCCCTGGTCAGAAGACCCCACCTAACCTAACTCCAAACCCAATCCGAAAACCCAAAAATCTCATCCTCATTTTTACCCTGTTAATTTATTAAGCATTTAACTATCATTTGGTAAATTATATTCCGTTTTGTTCGTACTTTCTTGTAAAAAAAAAAAAAAAAAAATATATATATATATAGTAATAATGACAATAAAAAAGCATGAGCATGTGCATGTCTATGAATGCAAGTGTAAAAAAAAAAAATTAAAAAAAAAAAATTAAAAAAAAAAAATTAAAAAAAAAAAAAAAATTATCATTCACGATGGACTCACGTAGACATAAGCTAGTTAGTAAGCTTAGATGTAAGTTGTCTGAAGCGGGAGAACCGTAACCGCAATGTAATAAAACACAGTAGGTGCACTGGAGCGACGCCACTTGCACGTGGAGTTGCCCAGCAGCAAACATTTGTAAACACGCATACACAAGGGCACGGACGTCTTGTCTGTGGCGATAATGTAAGGCAGGAGTGTGGTTTTAGTCAGTAAGAGTCTGACACTGCCCAGACTGGCTCGTTTGTGAGGCAGCCTGGCCGTCCATGAGGATTTCCCACTCCTGCCGAAAAAAAAAAAAAAAAAAAAAAAAAAAACCTAACCTAACCTAACCTAACCTAACCTAACCGAGGTTTTATTTTTTGAATACCTACAAATTGTCATTTTTTCAAAAAATTTTTATTTTCAAAATTAGATATCTCAAATTCTACTCGTTAGATTCTTTTGGTTTAAACTCCATAGGACGCCATCAACCCTTACCTGTGTCCCGGTGCGTGTTTCGCGTATCCGAGTCCTGGTTTTGGAACAAATTTTCAAAATTTTTCTCAAAAAATCTAGTTTTTTGCCCATATTCAAAAATTTTTGTTCTAGATAAATTTTTATTTTATAAAATCCGTTAGCCCGTGCGGAGACGCAACTTTTGACACCCCACACGTGGGCCTAGCTCTCACGAAACGTCAAAAAATTGCTTTTTTTTTACGTTTCGAAAGAGCTTGCTAACCTAACCTAACCTAACCTAACCCACCCGCCCACCCGGTGGTCTTTTAAACTATATACAATAGGACGAAGAAGAAATTGATAAAAATTTTAAATTGACAAAATAGTTTTATTGACTATTTTATAATCTTTTTGACATTTTCACCAGACGTGACTAAAACTTCTAGTCACAATATTTAATTATTGACTTTTTATTAAATTTTAACATTTTATCATTTTATCTTATTTTTAACCCAATTTTAACCTATATATTTGACGGATCCCTCCTTTACAGGGATCTAGTCCTAGTGATATTTTGACGCAAATAGTATATTTGACGGATCCCTCCTTTACAGGGATCCAGTCCTAGTGATTTTTGACAAAATTTTTATAGTTGGCTGATCCCCCCTTTACAGGGATTCAGTTAATTATCTTTATATTGTCCCCTGATCTTTGACTCCGACATGATGCGTACGCCGGCCAAGAATGACGCAGATGCGCAGGGCTCTGGAGGCTCGCCGCGATCGGCAGAGAAAGCTGGGACGTCGCTTTCAAGTGTCAGGCGCAGCATTGGGGAATGGGAGGCTGGGAGAGTAGAGCCCAAAGCTAAGTCCCCAGCCAACCCAATACCAGCTGCGTCTCAACCAACTACACAGAGAATCCCCGGCTCTCTGGTGACGCGCCGGGCCTCTGCGGGCGCTGCAGACCCTGCTAAAAAGGCCGAACCCAAGTACCCCAACCTGACAGCGGAGGCGAGAGCTTGCCTGAATAAGGCGAAGCTGCATTTAGGCAACTCTCGCAATCTCAAAACTGAAATTAAGACGGAGGTGCTTGGGGCCATAAACAGGCTGTACGAGATTGTGAAGGAGTCGGAGAAGAAGAGATCGTCCGCCACGCCGCCTGCAAAAGCGTCGGAAGTGGATCCGACCTGCCAACCCACCCCTATTGAGGAACAGAGGGTTCCAATGACAACCACAGTTGTTCCGACAGAGCTTGTGAAACAGCTCATAGGAGACCTCCAGCAGCACAAACGGGCGCTGGAGGAATGCCAACAGCACACGCAGGCCCTGTCGGAACAACTCAAAAAGGCACCTCACTACGTCGCCGGCCAAGGACCAACATTCGCCGAAATCGCTGCCGTTTCCAAACAGCAGTTCCAGCGACCTCTTCACTCGGTGGTCGTCTCATCTGTTGATGACCAGGACACCGGTGAAGTGGTTGTTGAGAAGCTGAGGACGGCAGTTGATGCTAAAAACACGGGCACAAGGGTCGAGCGTGTACGGAAAGTGAGGGACCAGAAGGTGGTGGTCAGTTTTAAAACTGAGGAGGAGTTGGCAAGGGTCAAGGAGAGGATTAAGAGGGCAGGGAACCTGGTGGTAGAGGAGGTTAAGAATAGGGACCCCCTCGTCATCATAAAAGACGTCCTCTCCTGCCACTCCGACGTGGAGACTATTGAGGCCATAAAACGGCAAAACCAACATCTGCTTGGGGACGTGCCTGCCGGAGATGTGAGGCTGGCTGTGAAGTACCGTCGCAAGACCAGGAACGCCCATTTGTGCCACATCATCTTGCAGGTGTCCCCAGCGATATGGCAAAGGCTCACAACGGCGGGTTGCGTGCATATTGACCTACAGAGGGTGCGTGTACTGGACCAGTCGCCGCTGGTGCAGTGCACTCGCTGTCTGCGTTATGGCCACAGCCGTAAGCTGTGCACGGAACCCGCCGACTTGTGTATCCATTGTGGTGACCCCCACATGCGCGCGGATTGCCCCTCGCGACTGGCTGCGGGTAAACCGTCATGCCGAAACTGTGTGACGGCAAAACTTGCCACAACTGATCACAACGCCTTCGACAGCGAGTGCCCGATCCGTGTTAGGTGGGACGCATTGGCGCGCCTGTCGGTGGCGTACTGCTGAGGTGGTGACGGCCGCAGTCAGGAATACTCAACCAGGCAGCCGCACTCGGACAGACCCCGGCGTCCACCCGGGATACCACGTCATCCAAGCGAATCTGCAGAGGAAGAACCTAGCAACCCAAGAGCTCTTACAAGTGGCAAGCGAGCGGAGGGTTGCTTTCGCGCTGCTCCAGGAGCCTTATGTGGGTGGGATCAAGAGGATGCGAGACTACCGGGGAGCGAGAATCTACCAGTGCGCTGATCAAGGAAGTGGAACTGTGAAGGCGGCAATAGTCGTATTCGATCACGAACTCGACGTCTCACAGTGTCCAGAACTCACTACCAACAACATCACGGTAGTGAGGATCCAAACCAGCGCCTGGGAAATCGCAGTAGTCTCCTTCTACTTTGAACCCGGCAAGCCCATAGAGCCATACCTGGAGCACCTCAGGCGGATTCGCGAGGAATTGGGTCAAACCAAAATAGTGGTTGGTGGGGACGCCAACGCCAAGAGCCACTGGTGGGGTAGTGCGGTTGTCGACGATAGGGGCGAGGAAATGTCCGGGACGCTGGATGAGTTGGGCTTGCAGGTGCTCAACGTCGGCCACACTCCGACTTACGACACCGTCAGGGGGGGCAGGTCTTACGCCAGCTTAGTTGACGTAACGGCCTGCTCAACCGACTTGCTGGATCTGGTGGAAGACTGGAGGGTTGAGGAAGGCATCACGAGTTCGGACCACAACGGCATTGTCTTCAAAATTAAACTGGTAAAATCAAAAGGCATTAGAGTAAATAGTACAACCAGGATTTACAATACAAAAAGAGCAAATTGGAGCCAGTTTCATGGGAAACTGGCCCAATTAAAATCAGATAGTAATTTAGACACATTGAACATTAATAAAATAAATAGTAAAGTACAATTAGAAGACAGCATTAATACATACATAAAGACAATAGAAAATACATGCCAAGAAACCTTACCTAAGTTAGATAAAAATAAAAAACTTACTTTGCCGTGGTGGTCCACCGAGCTCGCTGACCTAAAGAGGAACGTCAACACCAGAAGACGCCGCATCCGTTGCGCAGCACCAGTTCGGAGACAAGTGGTCGTCGAAGATTATCTGCAAGCCAAGGAAGCGTATGAATCCCGGGCTAAGCAGGCGCAGATCGCCAGTTGGAAGGGGTTCTGCGAAAAGCAGGACAGGGAGGGAGTCTGGGAGGGCGTATACCGGGTAATCGGACGGACTGCCAAAAGGTACGAAGACCTGCCCTTGGTGAGGGACGGAGTGTCACTCAGCCCACAAGACTCGGCGAGGTTGTTAGCTGAGACATTCTACCCGGATGACCTGGAAGGGGGAGAAAACGCTGATCACCGTCGGACTCGAGAAGCGGCCAGTCGTGTAAACAAGTGGGCGCATGATGAATACCATGACCCGCCGTTTACACTTCTGGAGCTGAAGACCGCGGTGGACAGCTTCAACCCCAAAAAGGCACCCGGGGCGGATGGTCTCACAGCCGAGATATGTGCCCAGGCCATTTTCCGGGATCCAGGGATGTTCCTAGCACTGGCAAATAAGTGCCTTGAGCTGGGTCACTTCCCTGGGGCCTGGAAAGTGGCTACAGTAGTGATGCTCCGTAAACCCGGAAAGGACACCTACACCACCCCGAAGTCCTACAGGCCGATCGGCCTCCTACCAGTCCTGGGCAAAATCCTGGAAAAGTTGGCGGTAGCTCGTCTAAAGTGGCATCTGATCCCGCGGTTGAGTACTCGCCAGTTTGGTTTTATGCCCCAGAAGAGCACCGAAGACTCCCTCTATACAATGATACAACATATCAATGCAAAGCTAGACGAGAAGAAGCTGATCACTGTTGTCTCACTTGATATAGAGGGAGCCTTCGATAGCGCATGGTGGCCGGCCATTAGAACCAGACTGGCTGAGGAAAAGTGCCCGGTGAACGTCAGACGGCTGCTGGACAGCTACCTGGACGACAGAAGTGTCCGGGTCAGGTATGCAGGGGCCGAGTACCAGAGAAGGACGACGAAGGGGTGTGTGCAGGGGTCGATTGGCGGTCCGATCCTCTGGAATCTGGTGCTGGATCCTCTGTTGGAGGGGCTCGAAGAGCGGGGTTACCACTGCCAGGCTTTTGCCGATGACGTGGTGCTCATCTTCGACGGGGATACAGCACTGGAGGTCCAAAGACATGCCAATGCCGCCCTTGAGTATGTTCGAGAGTGGGGCATCAGAAACAAACTGAAGTTCGCACCACACAAAACATGTGCTATGGTTGTGACAAGGAAGTTGAAGTACGATGTCCCGCTCTTGACCATGGGCGGGGTCGACATTGGCATGTCTGAGGAAATAAAGATACTGGGGCTCACTGTAGATAACCAGCTCACCTTCAATTCTCATGCTGCTAACGTTTGTAACAAGGCCATCGCGTTTTACAAACAGCTGTCCAGAGCAGCCAAGGTGAGCTGGGGTCTACACCCGGAGGTGATACGCTCGATCTATACCGCGGCGGTCGAGCCGGTGGTTTTGTATGCAGCTAGTGCATGGGCGCCAGCGGCAAAAAAGATCGGAGTACAAAAACTATTGTATTCAGTCCAGCGGGGATTCGCTCAGAAGCTCTGCAAGTCCTACCGCACCGTTTCGCTAAACTCCGCACTCGTGCTGGCGGGGATACTCCCACTCGACCTCCGAATACAGGAAGCAGCCGCACTGTACGAGGCAAAGAGGGGAGTACCCCAGCCAGCGCTTGCGGGACGGGAGGTGGAGCGTGTGGTGGCATTTGCAGAGACTCCGCACCCGGCGAAACATACGGTCATGGGGTTCGTGAGCTTGGTAGATCAGTCACATGTGGAGTCCCACAACAGCCAAGAGGTGAGGTTTTTCACCGATGGCAGCAGGATTGCGGGCAGAGTCGGAGCAGCACTGTCCCTTTGGGACAGGCATGCCGAGATTAGGTCCGTCAAACTTAGCTTGCCAACGTGCTGTACTGTCTACCAGGCGGAACTCCTGGCCATATGCGTAGCTACACGCCAGATACTGCGTCGCGGGGAGGGAACCTTTGGTATTTACAGTGACTCGAAGGCCGCATTGGAGACGGTCACAAACCAGGGTTCCCTTCACGCGCTGGCAGTGGAGGCGAGGGCGAATCTCAATGTGGCTTTATCCCAGAGCAAAGATGTCTCTTTGTTCTGGATAAAGGCACATGCTGGACTGGAAGGCAACGAGCGCGCCGACCATCTGGCGAAGGAAGCTGCACTACATCTAAAAAAGAAACCGGACTACGACCGCTGCCCGGTTTCATTCGTCAAGCGGCTTATCCGTTTGGAGTCGCTTGACGAATGGAATCGTAGGTATAAAACTGGAGGAACAGCGTCGATCACCAAGATCTTCCTCCCAGACGCAGTTGACGCCTACAGATTGGTGCAGAAGATTAGACCAGCAGGGGTAGTCACCCAGATTATGACAGGGCACGGTGGGTTCTCCGAATACTTGCATCGCTTCAAGTGTAAGGAGAACCCATCGTGTATCTGTGAGCCGAGTGCGGTAGAGTCGGTCCCGCACATTATTTTCCAATGTCCAGTATTTGCAAGGGAAAGGTGTGAACTAGAGCAGGAACTTGAGACCGAACTAAACCTAAATTCAATTAGCGAGCTGATTAAGACAGCAAAATCAAGAAAAATTATTTTAGAATACTGTGTTAGAATAGCAAGTAGAGTCATACAACGTAATAGGAAAAGTTAAAACTGTGCTTTCATTACATGTAGGTCTATATGAAATGCTAAGCATAGAATTACACACGCATTTAACTAGAATAATAAATCAAAATAGATATAGTAATAATTACAACATTTTTCAAAATTAAAAATAAAGTTAATTTCAGGTTAAAATCCAACTTCATTCATTCTCACAGTAATTCAATTAAAAAATTGATATACAAGGTCTCTGACAACGTCAGGGGAAAATTAGCGCGGCAGGAGTGTGGTTTTAGTCAGTAAGAGTCTGACACTGTTCGGGCTGGCTCGCTTGCGAGTCAGCCCGTTCGTCCATGAGGATTTCCCACTCCTGCCAAAAAAAAAAAAAAAAAAAAAAAAAAAAAAAAAAAACCTAACCTAACCAGAGTCCGCGGCTTCCCCCCGCGACGAGCACACGCTTCCAAGGTTGCTCCGCGCTTAAAAGTTTAAAAATTTATCGCAAAAAATTCAGAAAAGTGGTATTTTTCAACCGATTTTGATAGTGTGAACCACCAAATTATGCGGAAAAGTGCGGGCTACCCGATGCAAAAAAGCGCGCAAGTGTAAGTGCAAAATTGAAAGCAGAAAACACGAAAAAGTGGAAAAAGTTAGAAAAATAAAACTTAAAATAAATACGCTGGCGGAACGAGATCGACGACATATACTTTTTATGGTGCCAAACGACGCGTCTTGTTGACGCCCATAAATTGGAGCTGCTTCCCGATTTTTCCGGGCTTCGCCCGTAGAGGAAATCGGGAAAAACAACTCACCACGTGGCCACGTGCAACAGCTTGCGGTGGAGTGCGGTGAATATCATCAGGCGGCATCGAAGCAGGACGTCGAGACCAGCAGTACGACGCTTCGACCAACAAAAAAGGTTCAGTGGTTCTGGAGATATTTAGTTTTCAAAATTTACAGAAATTTCAAAATTTAATAATAAATTATTTGTCGCGACGACCCCCCATTTTTAATTTAGTTATCGAAGGTCCTCAATAAAGACTATACGGGTACAAAATTTTAGCTTTTTATCTTCTCTAGTTTTTAAGTTATAAATTTTTGAAATTTAAGGGTGGACACGAGGGGTGTCAAAAAGGGGATTGTTGTCTCCGGAATCACTACCCAAAAATTAGCAGCAGTCAAAATTGTTAAATTTAAGGTGTTTTTTGTGCTTTAAAAATCAGGGGTCAGCTTTTCAAGAGTACAAGAGTAGCCTACAAGACCTGGATTGGTCTCTTCAAGCCCAATCCAAAGAGCCCAAACTCGACCAGTTTTGGTCTACAGGGGGCAAAAATAGACTAACGGCCGCCATTTTGGGCGCCATATTGAAAAGCTTTCGCCAGTCATAGCTCCGGACTCGCTGGGCTTGGAAAGCTGCGGTTTTCTTGTCTGTGTGGGGAAGGGCAATACACTTCCTGTCTGCCCATTTTCAGGCGCTTTGTGGCTGTTGGTTTTCAGGATCCTGAAAACCACCTTGCGCGCTAGAGCGGGTTGAGACGGGCCGAATAAACCCAAGCACGGACGTTCTACGATCATTGGGAGGGAAGATAGCCCGGGTTTGGTATTGACGTTGACAGTTCGCGGACTGTCAAATTCTTTTTCAGACCCGCGCAACTCCCGAACCGGGGGTCGTGGAGCGTTCGGGTTTTCTTCTGGGGCTTCGGCCTGACCTCCCCTACCTGGCTTGTGCCTTTTCAGGGGTTTTCAGGACCTGAAAATTTTTCAGTCTGAAAGTGTTTCAGGCGGATAGACCGCGTTGCGCCCATTTAGGGAAGTCCAAGCGTGGACGATCTGCGGCCACTAGGAAGGAGGATATCTCGGGTTTGGGGTTGACTTTGACAGTTCTCGGACTGTCAAACGAAATTTCAAACTCGGATAACTGCCGAACCGTAGGTCGCAGAGCGCTCGGGTTTGCGCAGCGGACATTGGTTAGCCCTTCTCTACCTGACGGGTGCTTTTTCAGGACCCTTCAGGGCCTGGTGTTTTTGCGGCCTGAAAACTGCATAGGGGGATAGATCGCGTCGTGCCCATTCTGGGGAACCCGAACACGGCGGTGTTTGGACGGGCGGTTCCGGAGAAAATAGCAGGTGGCCAAATTCTGGGAAGAACCCTGTGTTGGTGGCCTAAAATTTGAGCAGCTCTATCTCAGGAACCCCTTGGGCTAGAGTAGCCGAGTTTGGGTTTATCTGGAAGGGCTCGGCGGGGCCTGTCGCCCGGTGGGTAGAGACCGACTCTACATAGAGTCAGAAAAATTTTTGTAGTTTTTCTGTTTAGTTTTGACGAAAGACGGTCTCACAGGCTTTTTTGAGACATCGGACAGTTATCCAAGTCCAAAATTCGTTATTAAGAAAGTGACAGAGCAAAGCTCTACTTACAAGGATATCCTTGATAATTATAGGTATTGGACTATTTTCTCGCAGAGGCTATATTTCTGACAAGCAGAGCATTGACAACTCCGTTACGTTTTCATTCTGAATCTGACCCGCTAATATTATTATTAGTGGAACTGACGGGGGTGCAACTGTCGGCCTCTCGGCCGCGTACGCGCAACACTTGACAAGATATTCGGAATCTTGTCTATAGGCTGTTGCATTTTATTATTAGTGTTCATTGACCATATATATATACTATTTATACATTTTATACAAATTATACACATTTACACATTTTATTAGACAAGGGTACTCTTTACACTACCCTATTTTGACGTCGGACTAGTTCGAATCTGAACCCATACCAACATGATGGGGATACGCACACCTGTTAGCTCACAAGCAAACCGGCCTAACAGAAGCCCACCTAACACTACAGAGGAGGCCGGACCCTCCACGCAAAGCGTAAGGAAGAGTGTGGGTGAGTGGGAGGCTGGGCAGCCAGCGAAAAAACAAACCCCTCCTATTAAATCTAGGTTTGAGAAGAAACCGACAGACGACATCCCGCGTAAGATGACGCCAGAGACGTCACGGCGGACATCAGTAGAGATTGTTAGCCTGAGTCCACCGGTGGCAAAGACAAGAGTTGCGGAGGCTAGAGCCTGCCTAGTGAAAATAAAGGCACATTTGACGAACTCCAAAAACATCAAGAGGGAGATTAAGGAAGAAGTTAAAGCCCAGGCAGATCGGCTCTACCTGCTCGTCAAGGAATCCGAGCAGGACAAAGGAAGAGCTCCGCCCGCGATGGCAGTAAATGAAACGAAGGGAACACAAACGGAAAAGGGGGAAGAAGAGAAAAAAGCAGTTTCTGGCACGGAGGTGGAGTGCTTGAAAAAGGCATTGGAAGACCATAGCCGCAACTTGCGTGAGAATAGTGAGAAACTTGATAGCTTGAAAGAGGCGCTCAAAAACAACGAACAGCGTATGGAGAAGTTCTCCTACGCCAGCGTAGTGGCAAGCCAGCCTATCAAGCAGCCGCTAAAGCAAACGGCACTCCACTCCATCGTAGTTACCTCCGCAAAGGATACAGAAACCGGGGACGAAATTATAGACCACATCAGGAAAGCGGTGAATGCGAAAGAAGGATGGGTTACAGTAGACAGAATCAGGAAGGCGAAAGACAGAAAGGTAATCTTAGGATGCAAAACAATAGAGGAAAGGGAAAAGGTAAAAGAGAGATTGATGAGCGTGGCAGAGGTTCTAAGGGTCGACGATGTAAAAAACAAAGACCCGCTAGTAATCCTTAGAGATGTATTAGCATACAACACGGACGAGGACGTCATCAAAGCTCTTCGAAACCAGAATAGAGATGTCTTCGAGGAGCTAACGAAAGAGGAAGATCGTGTTGAGGTGTTGTATAAAAAGAAAACCAGGAACCTCCACACGCACCACGTGGTCCTCAGGGTCTCCCCAAAAATTTGGAACAGACTGCAGGAGAGAAAGTCCGTCCACATCGACCTGCAAAGGATCCGAGTGGCCGATCAGACTCCATTGATCCAGTGCTCTCTATGCCTAGGATTCGGGCATGGAAGACGACTCTGTAGGGAGCAACTGGAGAAGTGCAGCCACTGTGGGGGCCCTCACATGAGGACGCAATGTGCGGAATGGCTGGCCGGAACAGCTCCATCATGCTGCAACTGTGTGCGAGCGAAACAAGAGAATGTAGAGCACAACGCATTCAGCGATGAATGTCCAGTTAGGAGAAGATGTGAGGTTCTGGCCAGAGCCAGAGTCGCATATTGCTGAAGTGGTCACTGGCGAAAGGGCAGGCACCCCAACCAGAAGATACGCAGTAGCCCAAGCCAACCTACAAAGGAAGGAACTGGCAACCACCGAACTCTTTTTAGAGGCCAGTGAGCGGAACATCGCATGGGCACTGATTCAGGAGCCGTATGTGGGGGGGGCTAGGAGTATGAAGAGCTACCGTGGTGCGAGAGTCTACCAGTGCGAGGTTGATGGAAGTGGGACGGTAAAGGCGGCAATAGCCATCTTTGATAATGACCTGGATGTCATTCCGTACCCGAAACTCACCACTAACAACTTCGTTGTGGTGGGGATCCGGACCAAAGCCTGGGAAATCGCAGTAGTCTCCTATTACTTTGAGCCAGATCTCCCCATAGGGCCTTACCTGGATCAGCTGACCAGTATAAAGTTGGAACTGGGCACCGGACTACTGCTGATAGGCGGAGATGCTAACGCAAAGAGCACCTGGTGGGGAAGCACCATAGAGGACCCCAAGGGAGAAGAGATGTCCGGGACCCTTGAAGAGTTGGAGCTTCAGATACTGAATACTGGCGACACGCCGACCTATTACACGGTAAGAGGCGGCGTGGTATATAAGAGCCATGTGGACGTCACGGCATGTTCGCTCGGTCTTTTTGACATGGTAGACGGCTGGCGGATCGATACAGGGGTAACGAGCTCGGACCACAACACTATCTTATTCTATATAAATTTAAAAAGGGAAAAAGGGATGAACATAATTAGAACGACTAGAAGGTACAAAACTAAGAAGGCTGATTGGGAAGTTTTTAAAATTAAATTGGCAGAGTATAAAATTGCAAATAGCCTTAGTTTAAATAGCATAGAACAGATCAACAATAAACATGAACTAGAACAGTTAGTAGTAAAGTACAATGAGGCAATCGAGAAGGCATGTGACGATGCCATCCCGAAAATTAAAGTTAATAATAAATTTACCATCCCGTGGTGGTCCGAGGATCTCGCCTTAAAGAAAAGGGAGGTCACAAGGAAGAAGAATCGTGTCCGCAACGCCGCACCGGTCCGCCGAGCGATGGTCGTAGGCGAGTATCTGAAAGCAAAAGAAGAATATGAGTGCCAAGCCAAGAAAGCCCAAATAGCCAGCTGGAAAGCGTTCTGCGAAAAGCAGAACGGGGAAAGCATATGGGAAGGGGTGTATCGAGTAATTAGAGGGACCACCAGGAGAAGAGAAGACCTGACCCTATCGAGCGATGGTGCATTCCTGAACCCGAAGGAATCGGCAGCCTTACTTGCCGACACATTCTTTTCTAGGGACACAGCAGAAGAAGATAACGCAGACCACAAGCTCATTAGGGAAGCAGCCGGTCGGGTAAATGAGTGGTGTCAAGATGAATATCTTGACCCACCGTTTGCTCCGCTGGAGCTGAAGACAGCTGTGGACCGTTTCAATCCCAAAAAAGCCCCTGGAGGGGATGGATTCACGTCGGACATCTGTAGTCGAGCGATCTACCAGGACCTGGACGCATTCCTTGCCCTGTACAATAAATGCCTAGAACTGGCGCATTTCCCGGACATCTGGAAAGAGGCAACGGTGGTAGTCCTCAGGAAACCGGGCAAGGAAGATTATACGAACCCCAAGGCATATAGACCGATAGGTCTCCTGCCGGTCTTGGGGAAGGTCCTGGAGAGGATGGTAGTAGCGAGAATTAAATGGCAGCTCGTGCCGCGGTTTAGTACTCGTCAGTTTGGCTTTATGCCCCAGAAGAGCACCGAGGACGCCCTCTATACTCTAATAAATCACGTGCAGGACAAGTTGAGGCTGAAGAAGCTAATTGTCCTGGTGTCATTGGATATAGAGGGCGCCTTCGATAGCGCCTGGTGGCCGGCAATCAAAGTCAGGCTGGCTGAGGAAAAGTGCCCGGTAAACATCAGGAGGCTACTAGACAGTTACCTCGACTGCAGAAAGGTAAGGGTAAGGTATGCCGGGGAGGAATGCACAAGAGAGACAAACAAAGGCTGTGTCCAAGGGTCAATCGGTGGTCCCATATTTTGGAATTTGGTATTGGACCCGCTGCTGAAAGACCTGGAAGAGAAGCGTTATTATGTGCAGGCTTTTGCAGACGACATTGTTTTGGTCGTCGATGGCGACACAGCGGCCGAAGTCTCCAGAGCTACCAATGCAGCCCTCGCCCATGTTCAGAGTTGGGGCGTCAGAAATAAGCTAAGGTTTGCACCGCACAAAACCTGTGCGATGTTAATAACCAATAAGCTTAAGTACGACACCCCAATTCTGAGCATGGCCGGGGTCGACATTGGTATGGTACGGAGCATGAAGCTGCTGGGCCTGACCATTGACGACAAACTAACTTTCAGCAAGCACACCAAGGACGTCTGCAAAAGGGTGGTAGACATATACAAGCAACTTGCAAGAGCGGCTAAAGTCAGCTGGGGCTTAAATAGGGAAGTAATACACACGATCTACACTGCTACTATTGAACCGATAATTACGTACGCGGCCGGAGCCTGGGCTCCCGCTACGAAAAAGCTGGGTATACGGAGGAAGCTAGGCTCTGTCCAACGAGGATTCGTCCAGAAGCTCTGCAAATCTTACCGTACAGTCTCACTGAACTCGGCGCTGGTACTGGCTGGGATACTACCTCTAGACCTCCGCATACAGGAGGCAGCAGCCCTGTATGAGGCAAGGAGAGGGTCGTCCCGGTTTGTGCCGGATGACCGGGAGATCGAGAGTATGGTGAGGTTTGCAGAGACATCTCATCCTGCCAAACAAATGGCCTTGGAGTTCGTGTGCCTGGCGGACCAACAGCTTGTGGACAGCCATAATGTGCAGGCAGTGCGAATATTCACTGACGGCAGCAAGATTGAGGGGAAGGTCGGCGCCGCATTATCGCTATGGGATAATGAAGGTGAAGTCCAGAACCTCAAGCTTAGCCTCGCCGCGTATTGCACTGTCTACCAGGCGGAACTACTAGCCATTTGCAAGGCAACGGACGTGATCCTCAAGCGTAAGGAGTTGAGCTATGGCTTGTACAGCGACTCAATGGCAGCATTGCAGACGTTGGCAAGCCATGGCTCTCTCCATCCTCTGGCGGTCCGCGCACGAGCTAATTTGGCTCAGGCGTTGGACCAAAATAAAGTTGTATCTTTCTTTTGGGTCAAGGCCCACGCGGGCCTGCCGGGGAACGAGCGCGCGGACGAGCTGGCAAAGGAGGCAGCATTGTCGTCACGGAGGAAGCCGGACTACGACCAGTGTCCGGTCTCATTCATCAAGCGTCAGATCCGTTTGGATTCGCTTGTTGAGTGGAACCGGAGATATGTGTCGGGCGAGACGGCCTCGGTGACGAAAATGTTCTTTCCGGACGCCGTAGCAGCCTACCGTATTGTTCAACGGGTGAGGCCGACAGGCGTACTCACGCAGATCCTAACGGGGCACGGTGGGTTCTCAGAATACTTGAACCGTTTCAAGTGTAAGGAGAGCCCATCGTGCGCCTGTGATCCCAACATAGTGGAGTCGGTCCCACATGTTGTTCTTGATTGTCCTATTTATGCGTTAGACCGGTACAATCTTGAGCAGGGACTGGGTGAACGACTGCACAGGGACACTGTTGCGAAGATAATGTCGGGCAAAAATAGGGATGCACTTATAGCCTTCTGTGAGAAAATAGCTTATAAAGTGATAGACAAAAATAAAAATGATTGAGAAACTATGTTTCATAATATATTGTATATATAGTAGTGTAAACATAGAACCTAAGCACAAAATTGTTAAATAGAGTAAGCAGTAGGTTAAGATAGTGAGGAACATGTTAAGTAGAGTTAAGTAAATGTAATTAAATTAAGAAATGTGTATTGAGTAGATTTAAGTAAAATGTAATTAAATTAAGAAAGTGTGTATTGTATAGATTTAAATAGGTAAATGTTAGTTTGTTAAGTAAAACATATGTAAATAAAAACCAAATTTGGAAGAAATTATTTCCCTGTGTTTAGTACTAAAGTAGTAAATAAATAAAAGTAGACTATTAGATATTAGCTAAAGTGGGAGTCCCACCCACAGAATGAATGGTGATGGATAAAAGAAAGACATAGTATGAAGCATGGAAGTACGAGAGGCATGTAAAGCGAGAACTGGTATGGATGAGGATCAAGATATACAATAGGCGCCAATTTCGTTGGTGGAACTAGTCTGGAAAAAAAAAAAAAAAAAAAAAAAAAAAAAAAAAAAAAAAAAACCTAACCTAACCTAACCTAACCAGTTCCCCCCCGGCTCTCGTGGCGGTCGGATCGTTTTCAGAGTCGCTCCGCGCTTAAAAAATCAAAAAAGTGGTAAAAAGTGCTCCGATTTTAACGAAACAAGTGTTGGTGTGTAGAGAAAAGTGACCTCCACACTTCTAAGTGGTACTAATAACCCGGATTGCAGTGCAGTGCAGTAAAAACCTGTAAAACCTCTAGCTTAGAGGTTAACTAAGGGAACAAAAAACTAAGATCGAAAACGCTGCTGAAACGAGATCGACGACCCCCCTTTTTTATTCAAGAAAAAGGAGGGGTATTCCCCTGCGCACCATCCAGACGACCTAGAGTCCTGAAAAATCCAAGCTGCTCGAAGTTATTCAGGAAAAAGTAAAAACCACGTGGAGCTGAAAACGTCAAAAACGCCAGCCAGACGACTGAAATTTTGCAGCGGGCAACTCCTTTAATGGTGAAGACAAAACCCGCAAGTATTTTTATTATATCTACAACACCTGATTTTTAAGAAGACTTGGAAGTTCAAATATTTGGACTTCTATAACTTTGGAACTAATCAAGATTTTCAAGATCTTCAACTGCAGCCCTTGGCGCGCTTATTTGTAGACCAATTATCCTAAGTTATAGATTTTTTAAATAAATAGTTTAGTAATTATAAGCAATATTATTATAAAATCACATTTTCAAAAAAATTTCTATCAAATTTCATGTAAATATTATTATTTGTTATTTTAATGTGTAGCGGAAGAGTTTTCCTATTTTTTGACATATATTTCAGAATTTTCGGTTCGGGGAGTCCGGAGATATCGAATTTTTTCTGTTTTTTGGCAATAATTCAAAATTTAATAGTAAATCACTTATTTTGACCTCGGGACTGTGTCCAATACGTTGATTGCGACCCATTTAAGCCCAAACACGGCCCTTACATTGTAGAAATTGAGAGATTGTGTAATTTTCGCCATTTTGGTTTTTTAGGTTTTTAATTTTAACAGGCTATATCTCTGGAGCCGCTTGGCCCAGAATTCTCGTGTTTTCACCATTGGTTGCGTCTATTTATAGAGTTTAAGAATTTATGGGTTTCAGCAATTTTCAGGCCAAAAAATTTTTTGTCGCTGAAAGTGTTTTCAGGAGATACCTAGAGTGACGCCGAACTGTACATCCAAAACCCGGACTTTCCCCGACTAGGGGTTCCGAAGTTACGGGCTCCTAAAGTTGACTTTTGACAGTTCGGCGGCCATTTTGTTCAGCTTCAGACCGCAATAACTCCGGAACCAGAAATCGTAGGAAGTTGCGGATTTCGGTTTCAGTCACAGGGGCTTCTTGGCTACCATACCCTGTGTTTTCAGGCGGTTTGGAGCTGAAAATTTTTGGGTTCCTGAAAGCAGTTTCAGCAGACAGCGGAGCTCAGGCAGAGTTAGGAGAGCCCAAACTTGGTGGTTCTGCGACCGCCCGAAGCGGAGAAATCACCCGTCAAAGTTTGACATTGACAGTTGTGCCGCCATCTTGGCCACCATTAAAACACCGATATCTCCGCGACGGAGTGTCGTAGAGCGACGGGAGTTTCGCTGTAGAATATAGCAGACTGAAACCTAGTGGGTGGGACACCTTTCAGGCGCTTTTTCAGGAGTCAACATTTCTAGGCCTGAAAACAATTTCAGTGGATAGGTCTCACCGAGCCAAGTTCGGAGAGCCCAGACACGGTGGTATTCGGGCCGGTGGGTCCGAAGAAAACCTTTGTTAACCATATTCGGTTATTATTTTGGTAAAAAACCAGAACCTTTGTGTTGGCATAGCTTCGGAACCCCTTGGAGTAGGTATACCGAGTTTGGGATCATTTGAGAGGGCTCGAGGAGAGCTATCCATTGACAATATTGAATCGACTCTACATAGAGTCGTAAAAAATTTTTTTGTTAGATTCGACTGTTTTCGACACCCGAAAGCAATATTCTTCCATACTCAGTGCTAGACATGTTCTTTTGAACATAAAGGCTGACTGTTTTAACTCTCGATAGAGAAAACAAGTGAAATTTTTTTTACTGAAGATCTCTACGATCTTGAACGCACTTTTATCTCTTATTATACACCTTTACACTTTTACATTTTTATACATTTTTATTTTATTTTATTTTTGACGCATACCTCCAAGATGCACGGCATGAGGACCCCATTGAAGAAGGTGGATATGGAAAAATCACCACCGAAACCCAGGACATCACCTCCAAGCGTTCGACGCAGCGTTGGAGAATGGGAAGCTGGTCGGTCTAGCAGCACGAACCAAACACCCCCCATAACCTCCAACACTATACAGGCTGGCCCTGCAAAAATAGAGCAAAAACCATCAAAGCCGCAGGACAACAAAACCCTCCAAACGCGCACTAAGTTGATAGAGGTCAACACGTCCCCAAAGGTACAGTATGCAGATCGGTCGACAGAAGCTAGGGCCTGCTTGAACAAAGCAAAACTACATCTGAGCAGTTCAAGGAACACAAAGACCGAAATTAAAAATGGCATCACCGAAGCGCTGGACCGGTTGTATCAACTAGTGAAGGAAGCCGAAAGGGAGGTCAAAATAAAAAGCTCAAGCGGGGTGAAGGAACACACAGCACCTGAAACCGTTGCTATCGATACGACCTTCTCCATTAACACCGAACAAAACTCGCTAGCGGCACAAATAGAAGAACACTCAAAATTGCTTAAAGAAAATAATAAAAAGATAGACGAGTTGAAAGCCGTAATGGAGCAGAAACTCACAACAACTTACGCGATTGTTGCCGCGACTCACAGCGGGAAGTCAAACCCGATGCGTAGTACGCTACATTCCATCGTAGTCACCTCTAAGGATGACACTGAGTCAGGGGATGAAGTACTAGACAAGATACGGAAGGCGGTGGACGCGAAAGAGGGCTGGGTTAAAGTCGAAAAAATAAGAAAGGCAAAAGACAGAAAAATTATAATGGGATTCCAGACCAGAGAAGAAAGGAGTAAAATTAAAAACAAACTGGAAGTAGAAAGACGGGACCTCAATGTCGAGGAAGTGAGAAACAAGGACCCTTTATTGATCCTCAAGAGCGTCCTGTCGGTTAACTCAGACGAGGATGTTCTCAAAGCTTTGAGGAACCAAAATAAGGATGTTTTCCACAACCTCGACAAAGAGGAAGACAGAGTAGAAGTAAAGTTTAGAAGGAAAACGAAGAATCCGCACACAAATCACGTTGTGATCAGTGTCTCACCAACCATCTGGAGAAGGGCTACGGAGATCGGATGCCTGCACGTGGACCTGCAGCGCGTTAGGGTGGAGGACCAAACTCCATTGGTCCAGTGCACGCGCTGTTTGGGCTTCGGGCATGGCAGACGCTTCTGTAAGGAACCGGTCGACCTGTGTAGTCACTGTGGTGGTCTACATTTGAAGGCAGAATGTGCTGATTGGCTCGCGGGTGTTCCACCCAAATGCCAGAACTGCACAAGAGCCAAGCTCGACGAAGCTGATCACAACGCCTTTAACCCTGACTGCCCAACACGCCGCAAGTGGGATGAAATCGCCAGATCAACGGTGGCGTATTGCTAAGGGCACCCAAGGCTACCCAAACCCCTACAGGATAATACAGGCCAACCTTCAACGGAAAAACCTTGCAACAAACGAGCTCTTGTTGGAAGCCGTGAAGCGCGGAGCTGCAGTTGCTCTCCTCCAGGAACCATACGTTGGGGGTGCTAAGGTTATGAGGGACCATAGGGGTGTTCGGATCTTCCAGAGCACTGACAATGGAAATGGGACTGTAAAGGCCGCAATAGCGGTCTTCGATCAAGACCTAATAGTCAAACAGTACCCGCAACTCACCACAAACAACATCGTTGTGGTGGGGATCCAGACCAGTGGCTGGAGGATCACGCTGGTTTCTTTTTATTTCGAACCAGGGCTGCCAGTGGGACGATACCTGGAGCACCTCAAACACATAGAAGAAAAAGTGGGTTCCAGAATGTGGATAGTCGGAGGAGATGCAAACGCTAAAAGCACATGGTGGGGAAGCTTATCTATCAACAGTAGAGGCAAGGAAGTGTCTGGAGTTCTCGGTGAGCTAAGTCTGAACATACTCAACAGAGGGGAAATTCCGACCTACGATACAATCAGAGGGGGGAAACGCTATTGCAGCCACGTCGATATTACAGCGTGCTCGACAGATATTCTCGACCTGGTGGACGACTGGAGACTAGACGAAAGCCTCACGAGCTCGGATCACAACGGCATTACTTTCAACATACAACTTAAAAGATCTAAAGGCATTAAAATAAATAGGACAACTAGAATTTTCAATACAAAAAAAGCAAATTGGCCTGAGTTTCGTGAGAAACTCAACCAATTTATGCAAGAGACCAATATCAACAAGTCAGAAATAGATAAAATAGATACAGTTGACCAACTTAACAGCGTAATAAATAGATACACAAAGGCCATTAAAGACGCATGCACCTCATCAATGCCTATGAGGAAGAGCAGTGAAGTACTCACATTGCCGTGGTGGTCCGAGAAACTCGAAGAGATGAAGCGGAAAGTCGCCACCAGGAAACGTAGAATTAGGTGTGCTGCACCGGTCCGAAGATCGAAGGTCGTTGAAGAGTACCTGAAACAGAAAGTTGAGTATGAAGCGGAAGTAGCAAAAGACATGATCGAGAGTTGGAAGAACTTCTGCGCAAAACAAGACAGAGAAGGGGTTTGGGAAGGGATTTACCGGGTGATAGGTAGGACCAAGGGAAGGGGAGAGGACCAGCCGCTAGTGAAAGAGGGGGAGGTACTGGACACAAAAGGTTCGGTGAAACTTCTGGCCAATACGTTTTACCCGGAAGACCACACGGACAGTGACAGCACACGCCACCGCGTCATCAGAGAAAGGGCTGACGTCGTGAATGCTGGAGGGCATGATGGCTCAAGCGATCCACCATTCACGATGGCCGAACTGATGGCGGCGAGCAGGTCCTTTAACCCCAAGAAAGCGCCGGGAGCGGATGGCTTCACCGCCGACATTTGTTGCCGAGCTATCGGGGGCGCTCCTGAGGTGGCTCTCGCTATCCTGAATGGCTGCCTTAAGTGCCATCACTTCCCCGAAATCTGGAAGGAGGCAGTTGTGGTTATATTGAAGAAGCCGGGTAGGGACGACTACAGCACCCCGAAGGCGTACAGACCAATTGGACTTTTGCCAATATTAGGGAAAATTTACGAGAAGATGTTGGTGGCCCGCCTCAAGTTCCATTTGATTCCAAGGATGAGTACTCGCCAGTATGGATTCATGCCCCAGAGGAGTACGGAGGACTCCCTCTATGCTCTAATGCAACACATACGCAGCAAGCTGGAGTTAAAGAAAATTGTAGTTTTAATATCTTTGGACATAGAGGGAGCTTTCGACAGCGCCTGGTGGCCAGCCATACGAGTCCGTCTGGCTGAGGAAAAGTGTCCAATCGGCTTGAGGAGGGTCATCGACAGCTATCTCGAGAACAGAAGGGTTAGGGTAAGATACGCAGGTGAAGAGTTCGGCAAGGCAACGAGCAAGGGTTGTGTCCAGGGTTCTATAGGGGGACCAATTTTTTGGAACCTATTGCTGGACCCACTTTTGAAGAGCCTGGAAGCTGGGGATGACTATTGCCAGGCTTTTGCAGACGATGTCGTGCTGGTCTTCGATGGTGACACATCGTTGGAGATCCAGGGACGTGCCAATGCCGCTCTCGAACATGTTCGGGCGTGGGGCGTTGAAAATAAACTTAAGTTTGCTCCACAAAAGACCAAGGCGATGACGATTACGCGCAAAACGAAATACGACACCCCACGCCTGAGCATGGGCGGGATTGGCATTGCCATGTCCAAAGAGATCAAAATCCTGGGTGTCACCATCGACGAAAAGCTGACTTTCAACACACACGTCGCAAATGTATGCAGAAAGGCAATAGGCATCCACAAGCAGCTCACTAGGGCGGCTAAAACGAGCTGGGGACTGCACCCTGAGGTCATCAGGATAATATATGTGGCAACCGTGGAACCGATCATCCTGTACGCCGCCAGTGTATGGGCTCCAGCCGTCGAAAGGCTGGGTGTCATGAAGCAGTTGGGAGCTGTCCAGCGCGGTATAGCACAGAAGCTGTGTAAGGCGTACCGGACGGTCTCCTTGAACTCTGCGCTGGTGCTGGCTGGGATATTGCCTCTCGACCTCCGTGTCCGCGAGGCGGCATCATTATACGAGGCCAGGAGGGGGGTGCCTCAGCCGGCACTTGCCGACAGGAGGGTTGAGCAGACCGCCTCGGCAATGGAAGCCCCACACCCCGCGGAGCGCGCTGAGCTGGAACTCGTAAGCCTGGTAGACAAAGAGCAACTTGATGCCCAGAGCGAACATGAGATTCGCATCTTTACGGATGGGAGCAAGATTGGGGGAAAGGTTGGGGCGGCAATCTCCGTGTGGAGTGGTGACGCTGAGACCAAAACTCTCAAGCTTGCTCTCCCACACTACTCCACCGTCTACCAGGCTGAGCTTCTGGCAATATGCGTTGCAACTAGGGTAATTTTGAAGCACAGTGCGCAGACGTTTGGAATCTTCAGTGACTCCATGGCGGCCCTCCAAACTATACAGAACTACGACCGACACCATCCACTGGCAGTGGAAGTAAGGGCCAATATAAACCTAATGTCTACCCAAAACAAGACGGTAAATTTGTTTTGGATCAAAGCTCACGTAGGGTTAAAAGGTAACGAGAGGGCTGACGAATTAGCCAAGAGAGCTGCTGAAGGTTCCAAGCGGAAGCCCGACTATGATTTGTGCCCGGTTTCGTACGTCAAGCGATGCATTCGTACGGCAACGCTTGACGAATGGAACCGTAGATACAGCTCCGGAACAACTGCTTCAGTGACCAAGTTGTTCTTTCCGGATGCAGTGGCGGCCTACGGGATAATCAGGAAGATCAAGATAAGCAACGTAGTTACACAAATTATGACGGGGCACGGTGGGTTCTCGGAATACTTGAACCGTTTCAAGCGGAAAGAGAGCCCATCGTGCATCTGCGACCCTGAAATTGATGAAACGGTGCCACATGTGTTATTCAGCTGTCCTGTCTTTGACAAAGATAGGCTCGAGGCCGAGCACGAACTCAACACCAAAATTGATGCGGGCAGTTTGTGTCAAATAATAGCGGGCAAAAACAGAGAGATTTTATTGAAATTTTGCGTTAAGATATGTGAAAAGGTTATAAAAAGAAATAAAAGTGCATAAGCAAAAATGTTTACACTATATTTTGAACAATATAAGCGTCAAACATTGAACAAAAGGGTATATATTTTAAGGTGAATGCAATGAACTGATGTGAAACAAAATAGAGTTGCCTTAAATTATTAATATAAATAGAAATTGGTCTAGATTAATATAAATGTAAAAAGCGATAATGTTTAAGAAAACTAGAAGTAACTGTAATCCACAAAGTAATAATAGAAGTAAGTTAGAATAAGATATCGTATGTGAAATTAGCTATAAGGAGAAAACTATTTTAATGCTGTAGAAGTAACAAACCCACTGTGGACTATAAAATAAGTAAGAATAAGACATCTGTAATTTGAATAAAAAATGTGTTGCTGTGTTTTCCTTAATTAAAGAACCAAATGGAAAAAAGAATAGAATAGACATAAAGTAGAAGGGCGTCCTACCCTTGAGGAGAGAAAGATGAACGAATGCTAGAAAGACAAAGTATGCAGAATAAAAGTGCGAGAGGAATAAAAGCGAGAACTGGAATGAACGAATAAGAATAGGCTGAGCATAGACTCCAATTAAGTTGGGGGTATAAGAAAAAAAAAAAAAAAAAAAAAAAAAAAAAACCTAACCTAACCTAACCTAACCTAACCTAACCTGGTGACGGCCGCAGTCAGGAACATCCAGCCAGGCATCCGCACTCGAGCTGACCCCAGCGTTCGCCCGGGATACCGTGTTATCCAAGCGAATCTGCGGAGGAAGAACCTAGCAACCCAAGAGCTCTTACTAGTGGCTAGCGAGCGGAGGGTTGCTTTCGCGCTGCTCCAGGAGCCCTATGTGGGTGGGATCAAGAGGATGCGAGACTACCGGGGAGCGAGAGTTTACCAGTGCGCTGAGCAAGGAAGTGGAACTGTGAAGGCGGCAATAGTCGTCTTCGACAACGACCTTGACGTCACACAGTGTCCAGAACTCACCACCAACAACATCACGGTGGTGAGGATCCGAACCAGCGCCTGGGAAATCGCAGTGGTCTCCTTCTATTTTGAACCCGATCAGCCCATAGAGCCATACCTGGAGCACCTCAGGCGGATTCGCGAGGATATGGGTCAAACGAGGATAATCGTGGGTGGGGACGCAAATGCCAAAAGTAACTGGTGGGGCAGTGCGGTTGTCGATGGCAGAGGCGAGGAAATGTCCGGTACGCTGGACGAATTGGGCTTACAGGTGCTCAACGTCGGCCACACTCCAACTTTTGATACCATCAGAAGGGGCAGGTCCTACACCAGCATTGTTGATGTGACGGCCTGCTCAACTGATTTACTGGATTTGGTGGATGACTGGAGAGTCGAAGAGGGTATCACGAGCTCGGACCACAACGGCATTGTTTTCGAAATTAAACTCACAAAATCAAAAGGCATTAATATCAAAAGTACAACCAGGATTTTTAACACAAGAAAAGTAAGTTGGAGCCAATTTCATGAGAAATTGGCCCAACTTAAAGCAGATAATAACCTCAACATATTTAGCATAAATAGTATTAACAACAAATTAGGTTTAGAAAATTGCATAAATAAGTTTATAGATTCAATAGAGAAAACAAGCCAATTAACAATACCCAAACTAAAAACACGCAATAAACTTACCTTGCCGTGGTGGTCTACCGAGCTCGCTGATTTGAAGAGACAAGTCAACACCAAAAGACGCCGCATCCGATGCGCAGCACCAGTCCGGAGACAAGTGGTCGTCGAAGAGTACCTGAGAGCAAAAGAGGCATACGAGTCCGAAGCGAGAAAAGCGCAGATTGACAGCTGGAAGGGTTTCTGCGAGAAACAGGACGGAGAGGGATTGTGGGAAGGTATCTACCGGGTTATCGGGCGGACTGCCAAAAGACAAGAAGACCTGCCCTTGGTGAGGGACGGAGTGTCACTCAGCCCACAAGACTCGGCGAGGCTGTTGGCTGAGACCTTCTACCCGGATGACCTGGAAGAGGGGGAAAATGCTGACCACCGCCAAACTCGAGAGGCTGCCAGTCGTGTAAACGAGTGGACGCATAATGAACACCATGACCCGCCGTTTACGCTTCTGGAGCTGAGAACCGCGGTGGACAGCTTCAACCCAAAAAAGGCGCCCGGGGCGGATGGTCTCACAGCCGAGATATGTGCCCAGGTCATTTTCCGGGATCCGGGGGTGTTCCTTGCTCTGGCAAACAAGTGCCTTGAGCTGGGTCACTTCCCTGGGGCCTGGAAAGTGGCTACAGTAGTGATGCTCCGGAAACCCGGAAAGGACACCTACACCGCCCCAAAGTCCTACAGGCCGATTGGCCTCCTACCAGTCCTGGGCAAAATCCTGGAAAAGTTGACGGTAGCTCGTCTAAAGTGGCATCTGATCCCGCGGTTTAGTACTCGTCAGTTTGGTTTCATGCCCCAGAAGAGCACCGAGGACTCCCTCTACACCATGATTCAACACATCAAAGAAAAGCTGAACAGAAAGAAGCTGATCACTGTTGTCTCGCTTGATATAGAGGGAGCCTTCGATAGCGCATGGTGGCCGGCCATAAAAACCAGACTGGCTGAGGAAAAGTGCCCGGTGAATATCAGACGGTTGCTGGACAGCTACCTAAACGACAGAAGTGTCCGGGTCAGGTATGCTGGGGCCGAGTGCCAAAGAAGGACGAACAAGGGGTGCGTGCAGGGGTCGATTGGCGGTCCGATCCTCTGGAATCTGGTGCTGGATCCCCTGTTGAAGGGGCTGGAAGAGAGGGGTTACCACTGCCAGGCTTTTGCCGATGACGTGGTGCTCATCTTTGACGGGGATACAGCACTGGAGGTCCAAAGACAGGCCAATGCCGCCCTTGAGTATGTTCGGGAGTGGGGCATCAGAAACAAACTGAAGTTCGCACCACACAAAACATGTGCAATGGTTGTGACAAATAAGTTGAAGTACGATGTCCCGCTCTTGACCATGGGCGGGGTCAACATTGGCATGTCTGAGGAGATCAAAATACTGGGGCTCACGGTGGACCACAAGCTCACCTTCAACACGCACGCTGCAAATGTCTGTAAAAAGGCCATCGCCTTTTATAAACAGCTCTCCAGAGCAGCCAAGGTGAGCTGGGGTCTACACCCGGAAGTGATCCGATCGATCTACACCGCGGCGGTCGAGCCGGTGATATTGTATGCAGCCAGTGCATGGGCGCCAGCAGCAAAGAAGGTTGGAGTGCAGAAACTCCTTAATTCAGTCCAGCGGGGGTTCGCTCAGAAGCTCTGCAGATCCTACCGCACCGTTTCGCTAAACTCCACGCTCGTGCTGGCGGGTATACTCCCTCTCGACCTCCGAATACAGGAAGCAGCCGCGCTGTATGAGGCAAAGAGGGGGGTACCCCGGCCGGCGCTTGCGGGAAGGGAGGTGGAGCGTGTGGTGGCGTTTGCGGAGACTCCGCATCCGGCGAAGCATACGGCCATGGGGTTCGTGAGCTTGGTAGACCAGTCACATGTGGAGACCCACAACAGCCAGGAAATCCGGTTTTTACCGACGGCAGCAGGATTGCGGGCAAGGTCGGAGTGGCACTGTCCCTTTGGGACGGGGAAGCCGAGATCAAGTCCGTCAAGCTTGGCTTGCCAACGTGCTGTACTGTCTACCAGGCGGAACTTCTGGCCATATGCGTAGCAACACGCCAAATACTGCGACGCAAGGAGGGAACCTTTGGTATTTATAGTGACTCGAAGGCCGCACTGGAGACGGTCACAAACCAAGGTTCCCTCCACGCTCTGGCAGTGGAGGCGAGGGCGAACCTCAATGTGGCCTTATCCCAGAGCAAAGATGTCTCTTTGTTCTGGATAAAGGCACACGCTGGACTGGAGGGCAATGAGCGCGCAGACCACCTGGCGAAGGAGGCTGCATTAAATCTTAAAAAGAAACCGGACTACGACCGCTGCCCGGTTTCATACGTCAAGCGGCAGATCCGTATGGAGTCGCTTGACGAGTGGAACCGCCGGTACAGGGAAGGTGAAACTGCATCGATTACCAAAATCTTTCTCCCGGATGCAATAGAGGCCTTCAAAATAGTTAAGACGCTGAAGCCAACAGGGGTCATTACGCAAATAATGACAGGCCACGGTGGGTTCTCCGAGTACTTGCATCGCTTCAAGCGTAAGGAGAACCCATCGTGTATCTGCGACCCGAGTGCCGTGGAGTCGGTCCCGCACATTGTTTTTCAATGTCCTGCATTTGAAAAGGAAAGGTGTGAGCTGCAACATGTGATTGAGACTGAGCTAACAGTAAATACAGTCAGCGATTTAATAAAAAATAGGAAATCACAAGAATTAGTCTTAGAATTTTGTATAAAAATAGCCACTAGGGTAATTAAACGAAACAAGTAAATGTAAAACTGTGCTTACATTATATATAGACATATATACGATGATAAGCACAGGAAATTAAAAGAAGTAAAGTATAGCAAAATTAAAGAAAATAGAGATAAAATTATAATAGTCACTCAAAATAATAGCACATTTTTAGGCCAATAGTCAAAAACAAATTATTAAATGCTCTTAAAAATTCTTTAAAATCGGAATAATACGGTCTCTGACGACGTCAGGGGACAAGTAGCGCGGCAGGAGTGTGGTTTTAGTCAGTAAGAGTCTGACACTGCTCGGGCTGGATCGCTCGCGAGTCGGCCCGTCCGTCCATGAGGATTTCCCACTCCTGCCAAAAAAAAAATAAAAAAAAAAAAAAAAATAAAAAAAAAAAACCTAACCTAACCTAACCTAACCTTAACCTAACCGAGAACTTGAATGAATGTAAACAAGATAGCTAGCAATAGACTCCAATCATGTTGGGGGTAGTAGAAAAAAAAAAAAAAAAAAAAAAAAAAAAAAAAAAAAAAAAAAAAAAAAAAAAAAAAACCTCTAACCCTTTTTTGTTCTATCAAAATTTTTATTTCAGCACAATTAGTTAGCCCGCGCGGAGATGCAACTTTTGACACCCCACACGTGAGCCTAGCTCTCACGAAAAGTCAAAATATTACCTAACCTAACCTAACCTAACATTTTTTCCTTAAAAAACTGGTTTTTGGCCCACTGTGCAAAATTTTTGTTCCGCTGAAATTTTTACTCTAGTATATTCAGTTAGCCCGCGCGGAGACGCATCTTTTGACACCCCACACGTGAGCCTAGCTCTCACGAAACGTGAAATTTCAAAAAAATATTTTGACTAACCTAACCTAACCTAACATTTTTTCCTTAAAAAACTGGTTTTTGGCCCACTGTGCAAATTTTTTTTCTATCAAAATTTTTATTTCATTACAATTAGTTAGCCCGCGCGGAAAGGCAACTTTTGACACCCCACACGTGAGCCTAGCTCTCACGAAACGTGAAATTTCAAAAAAATGTTTTGACTAACCTAACCTAACCTAACCTAACATTTTTTCCTTATCGATTTCTCAGCTTCCAGGAATGCGATTTTGACCTAGTTTTTTGCATAGTAATTATAAGACAGGCTAGCTCCTGCTATCCAGACGATAAAAATTGACCATCGCGGCTTTATTTTCTGAATACCCCACAATTTGTGTTTTTTACAAAATTTTGATTTTAAAATTTAGTTATCTTAAATTCTACTCGATAGATTCTTTTGGTTTAAACTCTATAGGACTCCACCAACCCTTACCTGTGTCCCGGTGCGTGTTTCGCGTATCCGAGTCCTGGTTTTGGTATCAATTTTCTAAATTTTTCCTGAAAAAACTGGTTTTTTGCACACTGTGCAAAATTTTTGTTCTATCAAAATTTTTGTTTCAGCACAATTAGTTAGCCCGCGCGGAGACGCAACTTTTGACACCCCACACGTGAGCCTAGCTCTCACGAAACGTCAAAAAATTCCCGATTGTATCCCCGGAAAGCGGGTTTTCCACCCACTGTGCAAAGGCCCTTCAGGTGAAAATACCGAATTTAGTATAGCT
This sequence comes from Polia nebulosa, assembly GCA_951329385.1. NCBI lineage: Eukaryota > Metazoa > Arthropoda > Insecta > Lepidoptera > Noctuidae > Polia > Polia nebulosa. The sequence continues at coordinate 3,265 of CATNWG010000025.1, read as the reverse complement.
GGCTAGATCTTGCGGGGCTGCGTCTTTTGACACCTCTCCCGTCTGTCTAGCTTGCTGGGCACCCTTAATATTAAATTAAATCTGAAATCCACTAAATTTGGTCGCGTTATCTAGAAAATCCACATACCTGGACTAGCTCAAAACATAAACATCGATTTCTCAGCTTCCAGGAATGCGATTTTGACCTAGTTTTTTGCATAGTAATTATAAGACAGGCTAGCTCCTGCTATCCAGACGCTAAAAATTGACCATCGCGGCTTTATTTTCTGAATACCCCACAATTTGTGTTTTTTACAAAATTTTGATTTTCAAATTTAGTTATCTTAAATTCTACTCGATAGATTCTTTTGGTTTAAACTCTATAGGACTCCACCAACCCTTACCTGTGTCCCGGTGCGTGTTTCGCGTATCCGAGTCCCGGCCCACCCATAGTTAATTTTTAAGCTATATACAATAAGACAGAAGATTTTGCAAAAAAATTTATTTCAAATTATTTTAATTTTACATTAGTCTACTTTTAGTGGACTAAAAAATTAATTGACACTAGACGTGACTAAACACTTTAGTTACTACATATTTTGACTAGTAAACTTTTATCTTAGGTTATATTTTTGACTGAATCCCCTCTTTACAGGGATCTAGTCCAATAGATAATAGTTTACGTGTTTTTGACCTATTTTGATTATAATTGGCTGATCCCCCATTTACAGGGATCCAGTCAAATAATATTCGTAGTTGTCCTCTGAAGTTTTAAATTCCTGTTCGACTCCATCATGATCCGCACGCCGGGCAAAAAGGACGCAGACTCGCTCGGCTCCGAGGGCTCGCCGCGATCGGCAGAGAAAGCCGTGACCTCACTCTCGAGCGTAAGGCGCAGTATCGGGGAATGGGAGGCTGGGAGAGCAGAGCCAAAGGCTATGTCCCAGCCTAATCCAAAGTCAGATTCCACACCACCTACCACGCTGAGAAACCCCGGCCCTCTGGTGACGCGCCGGACCTCTGCGGGCACTGCGGGACCTTCAAAAAGACCAGAAAATAAGTACCCCAGCCTCACAGCAGAAGCGAGAGCTTGCCTGAATAAAGCGAAGCTTCATTTAGGTAACTCTCGCAACTTGAAGACAGAGATAAAGACGGAGGTTCTGGGGGCAATAAATCGGCTCTATGAAATAGTGAAGGAGTCGGAAAAGTCGAAACTTCCTGTCACCGCTGTATCCACAACAGCTTCCGACCAGACCAACCTGTCCTCTCCCGATAATGCAACCGAGGCGAACAGGGATCTCGTACAACAGCTGGAGGTAAATTCCGCTCTATTGAGAGAAAACCTCAGTAAAATGGAGTCGCTGCGGGATGCTTTGACGATAAGAGATTCTGTTGAGGAGAGAACATACGCGTCTGTGGCTGCTGCGCTCAACAGCCAAACCGGGGCACAGGCTCTGGGACGAGCGACGCTTCACTCCGTGGTTGTCTCTTCAACAGAAGAGACCGAAACGGGAGACGAGGTGCAGGAAAGGGTGAGGAAGGCGGTCGATGCGAAGGAGGGATGGGTGAAAGTCGAGAAAGTGAGAAAAGCGAAGGACAGGAAGATTATAATGGGGTGTCACACAAAAGAAGAGCGAGACAAGATCAAAGAAAGATTGGAAGCGGTCGGGCAGGGCCTCGTCGTCGAGGAAGTGACGAACCGGGACCCGCTTCTGGTTCTAAGGGACGTCTTACTGATTCATAGTGATGAAGAAGTGCTAAAGGCCCTAAGGAACCAGAATCGGGAACTGTTTCACGGCCTCGAGGGCGAGTCTCAGAGGATATCAATTAAATTCCGAAGGAAGACGCGCAACCCCCATTTGAATCACATTGTGGTCAGTGTATCCCCATTAATCTGGAGGAGGGCCATCGAAGGCGGAAAGTTACGCATCGACCTCCAGAGTGTACGCGTCGAAGACCAGACGCCACTGGTGCAGTGTACCCGCTGCCTGGGCTACGGGCACAGCAAGCGATTTTGCAAACAGCCAGCCGATCTGTGCAGTCACTGCGATAAAATATCAAATTTTATATAAACTAATTTTGAGTCGGCGCCAAACAACAATCTGATTATTAAATATCTAAATTTTATAAGTACTTACAAATGAAGAAGGGTGTAAGTAGGTAATTAATCATTTTATTAATTGGCGCCGACTCAAAATTACTTTATATAAAATTTGATATTTTGTTTAGGTAAATAAGCTCATTACTCAAGACTTAAAAGGTTTATTTATTTTTTGCTTTTTAGTTCTTTTTCGTCGGTTAATTTTTTTGTTAAAAAGTTTTTTATTTTATGATTTTTTGTGGCTCGCATCAGTTTTTAACACTCTAAGGGTAATTTCTAATTCTTCGTCATTCCTCTTGCCACTGAGCTGATGATATAACAATCCTTCCATGAAGTTCCCAGGATATTGACCAGTTGAGGTTACCTTCAATATTGTAAAGACGTCTTTTCGTCAAAGCATATTAAGTGGTATTTATCACTAAAACCAGTTTTTATATCTGACTTCTATTGTTTAGGAAAGGTATAGTTTCCATCATCAGCTCAGTTTCATGATGTGATGGTTCCTAAATGCAAATACCTGATTCAGTTATGAAAAGTAAACAGAAACAATATTCGTGCCCAATTTTCAAGGTTCTCTCTCAATTTTATCAGGATTCCATTATCAGATCCTGATGTCCTTGACATGGGACCATCCTTGAGGTATACCCTATCTAACAAAAGAAGAATAATCAAAATCGGTTCATAAATGACGGAGTGAGGGCTGAACATACATACAGAAACGCTAAACGTACCCACAATTTTCGAGGTTTTCTCTCAATTTTATCAGGATTCCACTGTCAGATCCTGACTTCCTTGACATGGGACCACTCTTGAAGTGTACCCTATCTAACAAAAAAAGAATAATCAAAATCGGTTCATAAATGACGGAGTGAGGGCTGAACATACACAAAAAAAAAAAAAAAAAAACATATATACGGTCGAATTGAGAACCTCCTCCTTTTTTTTCGTCGGTTAAAAATACAACACAAAGAAGGCTAATTGGAGGCAGTTTCGTGAGAAACTGTCTCAAATTATGCTGGAAAATAATCTAACAGTTACGGAAGTTAATAACATAAACACCATAGACCAATTAGAACACACAATCAACACATACACACAGGCCGTAACTAAAACATGTACACACACAATACCAATAAAACAGAACAAACAAATACTTACTTTGCCGTGGTGGTCGAAGGAACTCGC